>LPNX011165822.1:34276-127191 GCA_001517045.1 Pseudotsuga menziesii | reverse complement strand
ACAGATGTAAGGGCAATTGCCACTCTCCGGGAGAGTGGAGGCGCATGGTCAGTTACCATGTAGCTCAGTCGAGGAGGACTGGGGGCCATTCTGATGTGACTACTGAGATGTGTTCTCGTAGGATCAGATGTGAGTGCAAGCCTTTCCATCACTGTGATAGGATGTGTTCTTGTCTGGATGGATGTAAGTGCAGGAAATCTTCCACCACTGTGATAGGATTGGTTCTTGTCTGGGTGGGAGTCTTCCATCACTGTGATAGGATGTGTTCTTGTCTGGATGGATGGGCCTTTCTGACGAGTAGGTCAGATGTAATTGCTGAAATCTTCCACCACTGTGATAGGATTGGTTCTTGTCTGGGTGGGAGTCTTTCATCACTGTGATAGGATTGGTTCTTGTCTGGATGAAAGTGGAGAAATCTTCCACCACTGTGATAGGATTGGTTCTTGTCTGGGTGGGAGTCTTCCATCACTGTGACAGGATGTGTTCTTGTCTGGATGGATGGGCCTTTCTGACGAGTAGGTCAGATGTAAGTGCTGAGCCATTTCACAGATGGTAGTTGATTGTGCCTACCATGCTGGTGAATGTGAGTGCTGGGCCTTTCTGATGGGATTGTAGTTTACTACATGATCAGATGTGAGTGTTGGGTGTGCCTTTCTGACGAGCAGGTCAGATGTAAGTGCTGGGCGAAGACCTACATGAGGGTAGGCCTACATCCAGCATGAAAAAGGGCTGGATCTGTAGAACTTCCTATGACGAGATAGTACACACTTGATGATGACCAGCGGAGATCCAGATCGAGCTATGATCCAAATCCAGTTATGATGACTCCGAGAGATCCAGATCGAGTGATGATCCAGATCCAGCAGTGATGATCCAGATCGAGTGATGATATAGATCCAGTGATGCCATTTTATGATGATCCAGATCGAGAGATGATCCAGATGACTTGAATACGAAGATGACTTGAAGAAGAAGATGACTCAAAGACGAATATGATCCAGTTGATGCAGAGAAGAAGACCAGTGCTGAAAAATTGTGTTGAAAGAATACCTTCCTAGTTAAGAGGGAGTGTTGATGTATATGTAACTTCGGAATGTATTCTTCTATGTATATTATGTATTGTTACCCGATGTTTATTCTGGGATGTTTCTATTATGTATTTGAGTCATGTGGTTATGCCCTGATGTTCCGATCGGGAGGATTAATAATGTAAACAAATCATATCAAGTCATTAGGTAAGTCCCCACAGTTATGGGGCACTTGGGTTATTATATACTAATTAAGGTGTAGGCTCAAGTAATTAATTATAAGTTAAGCCTACATGGTTGAGTGCACTTCAAGTCAACGGAAGAATATAAATATAGAGTGAGAGTCTCTCTATTTATCACTTGTGACTTAGCTCTCTTGCTCTCTCAAGTGTGGCGCACTTTTGGAGAAGGAAATTCTTGGGCTTGACAGAAGACAGAAGGCTGCTGTTGTGAATGGAGGTCATCTTACTGTTTTGGGTTCACATCTTGTGGTGATACTATCTTAGAGGAAGTTGAGGGGTTTTCTCCATTTATGGTTTCCCCTCCTAAAATCTTTGTGTCTCTTGTCTCTTGTGATGTGCTTATGTGATTGCTGTGCTTGTTATTCTCTCAGTGAAAAGATATCAGAAGAGTAAAATAATAGATATATATATGAAATTAAGATACATATTACAAGAAATGAGATGCCACAACTACATTATTAATTAAAATAGTTTTCTTCAATAAAACCTGGAATAACCATCGACAACATTATGTGCTTCCTCTTTATTGACAACCATGGAGGAATGCTATTGTTGATAACAAAATAGGCCACACCATGTAAATGGATTTCATCTGCGCAAATGGATTAGCACCATCTGACGCCAAAGAAATCCTAAGATTGTGTGGTTCTTCTTTAAAGTGAGGCCACTTTTCCTCAATATCTCTAAAAGCAATTCCATCTGCAAGATCAGATAACATCATCTTGACTTTTGTTCCTGGCATGGTAATCCATAAATTGCACTATGTTTTTGCACCTGAACAGTCATTGCAAACGTGGAATGATGGGAATATAACGAAGAACCTTCTAAGCCACCTTTTTTGTTACTTTATCTATACGATATCTACTTACATGACATTCCAGACATTCTGTTGCAAATTCATGCTGATTATAATATATAACAGGTCATATGGGCATGCATGAATTGCTTCATAATGCATTCCAATCTCTTTCATGATGGAAGATAAATCTCGATATGTGCGAGGTAAAATATTTGATGGTGGTAACAAAAAATCATCTATCAAGCTACAAAAAAAAATGTTAACGTAATAAATAAATAATATTAACGAAACACACTTCATCCGTACGATGATCAATAATGAGTTAACAATATAATTATTAAAGGAATACAAATAAACTTTATCACGATCCTATATATGTGATGGATTATTTTAGATACCTTAGCATATGTGTGATTGCAATGTTTGAAAGACCATTCATAACCTTCATGTTCATTATCAACAATATAGTAGAGAGAAGATTTGTTTTGGAGCCTTCATAAAGGGGTTAATATGCCTTATCGAGAAGAGGTATATCATGAACATCATCAAAGTCATCATCATTTTCATTATCAACATCATCCTCATCCATTCTAACATTAAATGAATCATGGATCAATGTATTTGTACCGTCATCTTCAATTACATCATCGGCATGATCATCTTGTTCAATATGATCATTCACTTGTTCTCCATTAAACATACACGCTCCATGATCCTGATCCTGAACTTGTTCTAAAAGCCCTTTCTCTGGACGACATGCTATAGGGTGTCTTTCCTTTAATATAAATATGTGGAAACATCAATAGATATACATTGATATATGAAAACAAAATAATACATACAATTACAAAAAAATGAATATAATAATGTTTATAATACTAAACCTACAAATGGATGATATTCGTCCCCCCCCTCAGCGTGTCCATGTTCCCTACAATGTTTTGTGGCTGTTGAGATCAATATTATTCTCCTCTTAAATCCCCTGCATTGAGTACACGGATAATAAAATTTTCCATCACCCCTTCGTTTCGCTGCATCCCATAGTCTAGCAAGCAATTGTCGGTTGTCTTCGTTTGGATCCAGAATATTTAATCTATTTGACATTAATTTTGTCATAAACTTCATTAATGAATATAACCGGTTGTCTTAAAAAATCAAGTTCCACGCATCAATTTTTTGTCAAACGAAGAGAAGTCGAAGAATAAAAAATTCCCGGCAAACTGTCTATCGATGAAAAAACAAATTCCCACAACCGCCCGTTGAAGAATAAAACAATTCCTGAAAACGTCCATTGAGGAACAAATAATTTTCTTAATCATCCGTCGCTTCTACAACAAACATGTCGAAATGTTTAAAACAATTTATATTTATAATGGACATGTGTCGGATCTCGACACCTTGAACATAGTTACCGTTGAAAGTATGGGACCATAAAATTTAAAATAATGTAAACCTTAATTTTTTTTTATTATAAAAAATCTATACTTCTCGTTGGATATCCGACGCTTAGGGGTCGGATAACGAACATTTTTGGGTTCACAGACGTCGAAGATTCGACAAAGAAGTGTCGGTTATCCAACACTACAAGGGTCGAAAATCCAACTCCCGAGTGTCGGAGATTCGACAGCACTATAAATATTTTGTTATCGGCATTATGTTGATTTATTGATGTCTGACACATCCGTGCAAAATTTTGGATGACGTTGGATTCTGACGTCAGAATTTGGGTTCAAATCCTGTTGTGAATGATCACTCGTTGCATTGCCTTCCCACAAGAGCATTGAAAGCAATCAATTCTACACATAAATTCCCATTGGAATTCATTGGATTACAAACCCCTTCATTTTCTCACTCATATTTACCATTGGAGTTCCCATTGTATATTAAAACTTTTGTCTCATATTTGCAAGCAAGGGTCCTAGATTGTTAGGAATTTTAACATATTTATATACACCTAACAAGGTCCAACTCTAGGGTCAATTCCTAGCATTTTTTTAACATAGCTTAGCATAACATATTAACATCACAATATACCAATTAAGGTAGAGGAAATTACATTGTAAAAGATGAAAAAATGTAAGCATGCATATGCTATCCAAATAACTCCTTAGAGAAGGATGCAAGAGAGGGAAAATTACATGTACTTCACATGTTTGCTTTTAATCGCAATCCTCTACCCACCCACAAACCAAAACAAATAATAAAGAACCCAACCCAATTGACACTCAACATTAATGTTAACTAAATTCTAGATAATTGGATGGTACAACAAAAAACATGACCTATAGAATCAATTTCCTAGCTATGAGTGAAATTAGTGATTTGATTAAAACATATGAATGCCAACAACTCCATAGGATTCAAACACTCACAACAATGTGGTCAACATCTAGTGATGGCATGATTAAAATATAGTGATGGCATGATTAAAATATAGTGATAACATGATGGTGCATGCTTTCACTAGATTTATCAGTATGTGTTTTCACATTTCCATACACAATAAGAATTCCATGATTCCATTGAGAGGTTTATTAATTTTGTCACCTCATTAATACAACTCTAACTTTTATAGCCTTAAACTTGTGTCTTGGTTCTACTTAGTATCATCTTCCTTTTGAAGTTCTCAATACCAAGAAGATGATTGTAGGTAAGTTCCCAACAATAATTTCATTGTAATTCACTATGTTACCAAATCGATTCCATTATGTTAGATTAAACATTGCATTATCCTCTCTCAAACAATCACAAATTGTATATTGTGAAAAGTAATTATTTTAAAGAACAATATTCATGTCCAAATAAGAACTTGAAATTTCTAACACATGGATAGAAAATACATTCAGATATATTTTATAAAAAATGATATGTTGATGTGTTGGGAGAGATTGGGTGCACCAAATTGTGCACACATGGGTTATATTTACAATATAACCTTCTATAAATGATATTCATTCCCTATTCCAATGCATCATCATGCCTCCTGTGGTACCCACAAGCCACGACTCTATGAGACCTCCATATTTTCACACCATGTCCCGATGCATGCTATTAATTGCAAAACTAAATACATTGAGTGGAGTATGATCACATCTCTGTAGTTACCACACACTACTCAAATCCTTTAAATTCTAAATTATGCAGTTGGGAGGTTGGTTTCCACATCAATTTTGTGGTTGAGTTGGTTAATGGTCCTACCGAGAAGCACAAGAGAATACTAATATGTGAATTACAATTATTATTATAGGTCATTAGTTCCCAATGTCTATGTGGATGTAAATGTATCTTTTTTATATTGTTGTTTTTGTTGTTTTCATGCAAGGAGCTGGTGTTTAGTTTGGAGCACACTAATCTTGACAGGAATGAAATGGAGTGGTGTCATGCAATGACCTGATATCCTAATCTATATGGAAATGGTGTCTTGTGGATTGTTCCTTGTGGCATTCCACATACCTCAATTGTTTAATGATATTGATTGTTATACATTTATCTAACTCTTCTTGCAATGTAAGGGGCATCAACGAGGAAAGATACCTTGTGGAGTAGAATCCTTTGAGAGTGATAGTAGGTATTTTAAACCCCATTTTATTCCAAGGAGAATATATTTCAATTATTTAGATCAACACTGGAACTATAGTGTTTTTTATTGATCACCAAATTATTAATTCATTCGTGGAAATAAAGTAAACACATGGAGAAAGGTTCATACTCTAAGAAACTTGTAACTAGCATGATAATTAATGAATTACAAGGAGAATA
Source organism: Pseudotsuga menziesii (assembly GCA_001517045.1). Classification (NCBI taxonomy): domain Eukaryota; kingdom Viridiplantae; phylum Streptophyta; class Pinopsida; order Pinales; family Pinaceae; genus Pseudotsuga; species Pseudotsuga menziesii. Next base: position 121,363 of record LPNX011165822.1, on the reverse strand, counting down.
GGAATTATGCATAATCGAGTAAAACACATTTTGATTTAAGTGTAGTTGCATTCAATCATAAGGGAAATGATTGCAAAACCCCAGTGTTTTGCAACTATGGAGATACCCTATCTCTTTGAAGACAATATAACACCCATAAAAAATAGGTAACTATCACATTTAGTTATTATATTCATGACCCTTGATGTCCTTTATGATGGTACTATAGGACATTGTGTGAGTGTAAAGTGGAACCCTCTCTATAATCCCACGATCATAGTTCTAAACGTCATGGAGGATGTTACCCTTCAGATGCTTTGTAGTGTTCAATATCACATATGCTAGAGAGGAGGGGTATTTTATTCATTATAAAGGCCAAGTTTGGGATTGATTTATGTAAAAGTGTTCGTATAGTGGGGATCAATACCTGTGGCCTAGTGATGGTACATCCTCTTTTTTTTCACTCTAAGGAGTGTTGGATTAGTGGAACAATAGACTAACCATCGATGTGGTCGAGGTCCCCATCATGGAGGGAATTTATGATTATAGATGGTGACATTAGGACACATGGATTAGGGGATCCTTTCCATACTTATTTTTATGATTTTTCATAGGTTATTGCACATGTAATGGTTGTCATACATGTCTTAGAACACCTTATTTATGCCCACTTGAACCTATTTATCTCTTGCAGTGAACCTCCTCTGACCAAGCATGCCAAATTGATTATGGTGCCATCATTTTGAAGAGGTCATAGCACGTAAAGGAGGAGGATGTTAAGGGAAAATGAACATTTTTGGGGTTACATGGGGCATTCCATCCTCCTCCCATGCTCAACATTTCATCAATTTTATGCAATGTTGTAATATTCACCAATACTAAGTGAATCAATATTGAGCATTTTTTACCATTTTTAATCTTAAGCACATCATGTAGAATTAACCGTTAACAATTCCATTCATCATCACATAAAACAATACATAGTGCACAAGATATTTTATGTATAAAACCGTCGAATTATTTTCTTATATGTAACAAGATTCTTTCATAGGAAGCATCAAATTCTATGATTCTCCAAGACCAACTAAAAGGAGGGACCAACCCCTTGATTTACCAACACTGATTAGAATGAGGCACCAAACCCATGATGTACATGCACCAACCTGTAGAGAGGACACCAATCCTCAGTGTGCTACTCTGATCTACTTCATAATCTACCTTTGATTTGCTTCATAATTTTCCTCTATTCTACTTCATACTATACAAAAACCCTTACTTCAAAGGGAATATCTATAAATTTATAACAAGCCAATATCTAGAACTTGTACCCTATGTACTTCAATATCTCTACTTCATATCCTCAAACTTTCACTATCTAAAATATCCTAGAACAAAATTTATAGAGAAAATACCAAATTGACCTATTTCAAGCTAATTTGAGGAGTATTCAGAAACTCTAACTTCCCAAGGTTATATCTTAAATATAGTAATATGGAATATGAAACATGTACCATATATTATTCAATCTCTCTACTTCATCTCCCCTAAGGGGAAAGTGTAAAAATGTTTCTAGAACAAAAGATATAGCGAAAATTCCAAAGTGATATGTTTAAAGCTGATTTTAGGATCATTTAGAAACCCTAAATTCTTGAGATCATATCTCCAAACATATAGAATACCAACATTTGAAACTCATACCACATATTATTAAGAATATCTACTTCATATTTTTCAAGGGGCACTATTTGAATCTTTCTATAACAAAATATATAGAAAAAATAGAAGATGGTTTGTTTGAATATTATTCAAAAACCCTAAATTCCCAAGGACATATCTCCTAAAAATAGTGATTTGGAATGTGAAATTTTTACCACAAATTCTCATGCATCTTACCTAAATCCCATAAAAAAAATCATAGTTTTAATCATCCTAAAACAAAAGTTTGAGTGGAATTTTCAAGATGACCCAAAATAGATTTCACAACAAAAAAACCCTAAGACAAATCATCACAATATTTAATATTCGATTGGAATTTCACCCTTCTTCACTTCATCTTGTTGAAATATTGTAACTTCGAATAATATTCTATATGTATCTTTTTTTGGTCCCCGATGGTCCTACTAGGAGAACCACTTGTATTACTTTGTACCCCGATGCTTCTAATCGGAAGAACTAATAAGAGTCATGAGGTAGTCGCCTCTAATTGTAAAGGTGGGTCATTAGCACCCCAGTGTGGTTACTTGAGCCTACATCTGTAACTCGAGCCTACATGATTAAATCGAGCCTACATGATTAAATCGAACCTACATGTTAGATGAGTTAACTTAAGTGAACGGATGAATATAAATAGAGGTGTAGTGCTCCTCATTTGGAACACACACTCTCACTTGTATAGCGCATTAGTGGAGAAGAGAAGTAGCTGGAGAAGGAGGAGGATCAGGCTTTGATCTCCTTGCTGGTTTTATCTTTTATCTTTTTGGGGCATCTATATTGAGGAAGATTTTTCTAGGTTTTTCCCTTTAGGGTTTTCCCAGGATAAATCTTTGTGCTCCTTTTGTATGGTTGTGCTTGTCTATATTTCAGTGATCATGTTCATATGCTTTTGTTATGAAAATGAAATGAAATACTGATGATCTAGCTTAGCATATGAAAAGTTAACATGGTATCAGAGCCACCCTGAAAATAATACATTGTACAGCTACAGAAGCTAGGGATTCTTAATTTTTTCTTCTCTCTCCACAATCGATCAGCAAAAGAAGGCTAGGCTGACTCTCCATTGAAGGGCGCATCTCTCTGTCGAGGCGGAATTCAATTCCGAGCATTTTCAGTTTTCGGTGCGGGAAATTAGGGCTTCTTACAGAAGAAGAATTTTTTAGTGAGCCTGGAATAGGATTTCTCTCCTCATAAAAATCTAAGTTTAGACACCTGGATCAATATTTTTGGTTGGGTGAAACTCCGGGAAAGTCAAACCCTAGTTTGACCCCGAGCCAGAAAAACCCTAAATACTAAAAATGCTAAGTTTTGGTACATTCGCTGTATCCCACAATTGGAGAAGGTTCATGAGCTGAAAATTTCAAATACCGAAGATACAATCCTTATGTACACTGTGTCCAAAAATCAGCCTCATATTCGCTATATTCTAGGATATATGATCCCTCCAAGTTAGGGTTCCAGCCTCTTCCAGAATTCATCCCTAAACAGGACACGTGGGGAAAATTGATATATATTGGGATACAGAGGTCCAAATTGAATTATTAAAGATGTTCCAGAAATCACATGGACTTTAATTTCTGTGGTCCAAATTTCAGAACCAGAAGAGGAAACAGTGACATGTGACATTTCGTACAACTTCGCTGTTTTGAACAGTCCTGTAACAGGTCACCTTGGGAAAAGGATCTTAAATCCCAATTGGTGAAAAAAATTCTGATGAAACCTATGGTTTTGGATCAGAGACATGCAAATTTACCTCAGTGAGAAATTTTAGACATAGAGGAGCAGTAATTTTGGAGATATCACAGAAACAGTGACAGGAATTTCTGCAGAAGAAATTGGAAAACTAGGGCTTCCTGTTCTGGGAACTTCCCTCCACTGTTTTTAGAAAAGGAGTACATTGGATAACTCCATTTGAAGAGATATATATTTCTATCCAATAATATCTAAAAGATTCCAAGTTTTGAAAATTAGGGTTTCTCTGACAAACCCTATATCAGCCAGCTCCGGAAGCAGGACGGACACCTCAAATCGGTAAGATCTAATATTTTGCTATTTGCATTTGAGGTTCTCATTTCAAAGTGATCTATCACATCAGCTTGATGATAAGCTTGGTGAAGTTGAAAACTTCCAAGCATGGAAGTATTTGATCTCTCTGAATAAAATGAATTGGACACCTTCATGAGTAGAGAGGTTCCAGTTCCAGAAGGAGATGAGGCTCAAAGCCTTACACAAGAAGAACTTGATGAAGGCCAAGAAGATCATTGTTGATTCAATCACGGATCAAATTGTACCACAAGCGTCTTCCCTAAAGACACTGAAGATGTTTGATTCCTTGATCAAACTATTTTAATATAAGAACATAAATCAGAAGATGGCTTCAAGAAAACAGTTGAAGAATGTGAAGATCCAAAATGCAAAACATCTTGAAGCAGTACAAGAAGAAGCAGAGAATGCAAAAGTGGTGATAGCCACCTTGAATGGCCTCCCAGGATCATGGGATTCATTCATTCAAGGAATGTGTACCAGAAGGAAGTAATTACTTTCAACAGACTCTGGGAAGAAGAAGAAGAAGAAGAAGCTCGTCTCATAAGAAGAGAAAAAGAAGATGGGAACAATTGAAGATCAAGCTCTCACCATTCAAAGAAGATCCCTCAAGAAATGGGGAATGTGAAGAACTAAATTCTTGAAGAACCTCTTATCCATCTTATCATTTGGATAAGAAATGATGATTTCATGAATGAAGAAGATGATGAAGCAGAATGATCAAGAAGGATTCTACCCACGAAACAAACAAAAGATAAGTATACAATTGTCATTTCATGATATTGTTTTGTTATACATTTGATTATATTCAGTTGATGTGCTATGCATGATAGATTGTTTGCATTAATGAATGTATACTACCAATATGCATGTGATGGATAAGTAGCTCATGGTTCTATACAACTCTCCATTGCTACTTATCTAGAATGAAACCTCCTTGCTGACATATTGGATTAGTGCACAATCTCATTGTTGTCCTGGTAGAGATGGAAGGCATCTAGAAACGTTTCAGTGAGATATGGATGAATGTTGTATTGGCTAAACAGTTGCATGATGCATACGAATTTTTTGTTATGCATATGTTTTATGAAATAGTTCTAACCATGCAACTGGTTCATTTGAATTGTAGTAAAGGTCCTATACAACCTCCTACAAGAAAAGAAGGATGAGACTTATTCCGAAGAACAAGTGATCACAATTCAAGATTCACTCCAATAAACATGAATCTGAAGCTCCTAGGGTTAGAGACACCATCACAGAAGAAATAGCTTCAGAGAGAGGTAGATCCATCTCGAAGGATGAAGACCACCATGGGTACAAGAGATAACTCAAGATGAAGAAAAGAATGCTATGAAAGAAGCTATGATCAAAGAATAACAGTTGTGTTGAGGCCTGGAAATTCGCAGGCGGCAACAGTAAGGGATTCTCCCCAATCAACGTTCCCAACTAGCCCGTTGACTGTTTGGTATAGGGAATCCATCCGGTTTACGGTCCGGCTACCGTAGGTCAAAATAGCAACAAGGGTTTACCGGTTGCGGCCCGGTCCACCGGAATTTGTATTTTTGACTTAATGTATGCAATGCACATGCCTATCTTAACCATGCAGGGTGATAAAGATGCAAGGAACTACACAATGTGCTGCGCAGGTTCTTACCTCTCGTCTTATGTTCACTACATCTAAACCACATATGCAACCATGAAATAAAACAACTAACTATCTAAACACCTAACTATCTATCCCCGGGGAGCCAGAAGAATGATTATTTGTGAGTAATGCATTATTTCCATGTATGATAAACAAAATTACAGATAGCTGATATTTATGCTTACAACACATGAACCAAAAAATATTCTAACAATCAGATAGCCAATTTTTATATGAACCACATACATTACTCTGGGTGAATTTTCCACAAATTAAATCAGAAATCATTTAACAAGACATAGGTCATAAGTTAGAACGACCTCATGATTCATGGACACAAGCTGAAAAATAAAGTAGTTCATCTTTCTGCCATCCATTGCATCACATTTGGAAACTTCACATCCCTTTCTCCAATAGGCAAACCAAAATCTTTATTGCAAAAGGAAGTAGTTCTTCTTACAATATGTCCTCCAGTATTACTGGGAAAAATCCCTTTGTTTGTCTACCTTTCCTAGTTTTATGCAAAAAGCAAAATTGGTTGGGCTGCCCAAAGTGACCTTTGGGCTTCCCAACGTTTCATTTTCCCAAAACCTTTTACAAATTATTAAATTACAATAAAGTTGACCGGTCCTCTTAAGAGGAGGGCCCCGCTTGGTTCTCCAAGAATTTTCTCCACGCTGCTGCTTCAGCAGCGAGACCTTCAAATGAGCTAGGCTCTAGAAACTGAATGTTCAGCTCGAACTTCTCAGCCTGGTTTCTAATGGCCTCTACCCTGGCAGTGTTCAATCGCACCTGTTCTTCTAAGAGCCGCACACTAACTGCTGTATGGCCTATGTCATGTTTCAGAATTTGGTCGTCAATAGCTTTGATGCTTTGTACTCTGGCTTCTTCATCTTGTTGTCCTTTCTGTAACATTTCTACAAATGCATCATGATCAGGGAACTCATATAATCTCTGCTCGGCTTCTACCTGACATCGGTTGTAGGTAACCAGGGCTCTCCTGAAGAATTCTGCGCAGGCTCCCTTGGTCTTCTTAACTGTTTTCTGGAAGTCTTCTGCAGTATTGATAGCAAATTCTATCAAATCGTGGTCCCGTTTCAGGGCTTGTTTATCCTTGAATGGTAGCTCAGCTGGGACTTCCTCATCATTCTCCACCCTGGTTATCCTTGTATTCAGTACTTCGAGGATGTCTTGAGACCTGTCAACAAAATAAGAAGCGGTTTCCAATATTTCTTCCAGTCTGCCATCGATCTGGAGGACCTGGCATCTTTCTTCCTCTAGAGCAGTTTGCAGGTGCAGCACCTTAGCTTTCTGAGCTAGGATGTGTTCTTTAATCAGCTGCAGATCAACCTGATGTTCCCTAGCTGCTTCTAGTTCAGCAGTCAAAGAGGCCAGCTGCCCTTTCAGTTCTTTGACGCACAAGGTATTGGATTCATAGATGACCTCCTGCTGCGCTTCTAGGTCTTCTATCTTTGCCCTCATCTGTTCCTTTTCGTTCTTCAAGTATTGAACTTCTTGTTGTGCTTTTTCCAGGGCTTCTTGTGTTGTTTCCTTTGCCTGTGCTTCTACCTGGATGGCGTAGATTTCACTCTTTGTGGTCTCCATTTCTCTCAGCACATGTTCATATTTTCTCTTCAGTCTATTTCCTTCCTCTCTTTCTTTTCTCAGGGTGTCCTTAAGCTGAGAGGATGTCTTCTTGGATGATTCTATTTCAATCATCATTCTGTCTATGTTATCCTCTGAAGCATGTATTGCTTCCTTCCCAGCCATTATGGTAAACCTTGGATCTACGTCTGTCCCTACCATCATGGCTTTATCTGTTATCATCTTGCTGGTCATTCCTTCTGCCTCTACTTTTCTTTTTGTTCTCCTCATAATCCTTTTAGTAGCCCTGTCATAATATACAGTGCTGAAATCCGGGATTTCTTCCCCCTTTTTCTGTACGAAGGGTACTAGCTGAAGCATGGGGGTTGTAGGAGTGATGGTAGTGGGCACTTGAAGGGTTTGCACCTCAGGGATCTCCTCACCCTGGCTCTGCCCTGTTTGTGTCTCAGGAGCTTGCTGTTGTGTCAACTTTATCTTCTCAGCTTCCTGCTTTTGAAGCTCTTCGTCCATCTTTCTCTGGGCTTCCTCGGCTACTTGCTTAGCAGCTTCTTCTGCTTCTCTGGCTGTTTCCTTTACTCATTCAGCTGCTTCCTGGGTAGCTTTCCTCTTTTCTTCTTCTCCTTTCCACAGCCATTCTGCAGCCTCCTCTTCTAGCCTCTGAGCCTCCTCTCTTATCTTTTTGGCTGCTTCTTTAGCCCTAGCTTGCTCAGCCTTCTCTTGTTCAAATCCTTTTCCACCCTTGGTGGAGTGCTTCGGTTTGAATCTCTTGCTGAGTTCTGTCATATTTGGGGCCCTCCTGTAGACAGATTCGTCGCTATCGAAATGATGGCTGTACTCAAAGAACACCTTGTGCTTCTTGCAGTGTTCTGCTACTTTTCCATGAGTATCATTCCATCGAAAAATCATTTCGCCAAAGTGGAACTTCCCTAGTTCCTCTATAAATTCTGCAGCTTTCTTCACATTAGCGAAACTGCAGCTGCCTAGCTTAAATGGTAGAGGTGGATAGGCAGTCTTCTTCTTCTGGAACAAGAAGTGACCAATCTCGTCAATAAACACTTGTCTGACTGCCTCTTTGTGGATTATATAATCAGTAGCATATTTTGGTAGCAGATAAGGGGTTTTTGATCCCCCATACATCCTAATATACATTCCATTGTCAGTCAGGAATTAATCTCCATATTCTCCAATCACCTGCATAGCATCTTCTGACATGCAGTTACATTCCTTTCGGAAGATGAGTGTGTATAGTGGCATGATGAACTACTCACAGACCTCTCTATAGTATCTGTGGTGCAGATGGGCCCATAATGGTCTGTAAGCTGCGTAGACAGGCATTCTTTCCCTATCCCATACACACTGGAGGCCGGGGAAAGGCTGGTGACAAAGTATGCAATCTATCAGGATCGAACTCATATAAAACTCAGATCTTTTTCGGGCTTCTCCTTCCAAAGTTGCAGCCACACAAGAAGAGAGACTGCTTGATACTATGCTTGCCCAGTTGAAGATTGTTCCTTCTGTCGCCACATAGAACATCAGGGGTATCCACTCGAATTTGAATAGTCTGCCATTGGCTCTCCCGAAGATCCTATTTAGCATTAGCGCTATGAATCTGTAAGGAGGTCTGAGACTGGCTGTGTCATAATCCTCAGTTGCTCTATGTCAGTAGAGCTTTCCTGGCAAGAGCATCTTCTTCATGGTTTCTACAAAATCCATCCTGAGGTTGTCCAGCCATTCATTTGACAGGAAGAGCTGAGGCTCCGGCAGGTGGTAAGCTAAGGCCACATATCCGGGGCTAAATGCAGCATAGCCCTGGTCCTCGACATTACATATAAGCATTGAGTTGTGGTTGGTGTGTGGTAGAACCAATCTCATCGCCTCAGAGCATGGAAACAGCTCTGGCCTGGTGGCAACCTTCATAATGGCAGATTTTTCTATGTTTGCGTAAATGGGTGCTTCCTCAAGACCCGTATCTGGGACTTCCCTGCGGGAAATCATCCTGTGTATGTCTCCCCATTTATATTCAGGCTCAACCCCCGAGACACATTGGGTGTCCTCATAGATATACTCAGTTTTTGTTTCTGTTTCTGCTGCTGGCACCTCCTCCACTGCTGGGGCCTTCTTCTTCTGCCTTTTGGACATTGTAAATTCTTCCTGCAATGTAAACATTATGATATTAAGCAATTCAACTTGGCGAACATTGTGCAACAGTTTATTCTTTCTCAAGTGTATCATGACTATAATGAGATTCAGACATAGGCCCTTCAGGCTGAAGGATTGAACTAGTCATGCAATATTTTGCAATGTGCTATTATCCTATGTTAATGTGCAAGTAAGAAAGAACCAACACATGTATGCACAACCCATCTATATCCTGCCTATCCAAAACTACCAGCACAAAAAGACTCAGACTATTACTGTAATATAATGAACAAGGTCCTAATGCTGCGTAATATCAAAATTGTATTTATTCATCAGCTGGCCTAGCATCAAATCCACATTATTGCATAGTATGCCATTTTTTTTTCAAAACGATATGCAATGCAAATGCACAAATTTCAAACACAAGGTGCGACTATATCTTTCCAAACTCAGACATGGCTTTAGCAAGGATAACAACGGCATAAGCTTATGCTGTTCGTGGACAAGATAGTTACATCGGTGTGACTATAAACTGCGGGGATCCACAACAACTTTTCACACACGGCACTCCCACCAGCACCACCATTCATGCTACCTTCAAATCGTAAAAACTAACAGCGGCACGGCCCTAGGGTTTCAGGTAGCCGAAAATGACGAACTGCGCGGCGCGGGCATAGGTTAGGGCTCGAGAAATGGACAAACACATTAGGGGAATTGACCAACCAAGTATTCACCATCAAATCTTTGGCAAAAACCCCATCGAATTTATCGACGGACCTCATCATTACAAGGACCAAACCAGGTGTAGACGGCATAACGGCCGCCTGCACCTCGCCTTCCTCCACTGTGCTCAAGGCGAAACTAAAATGGCCAAGGCAAATAAAAAAGCGGGCTCTATAAAGGAAAAGACTCCCCCCCTTCTAACCGCAAACAGCTATCCAACCGGAAATTCTTAAAATGCGGGCGCAAACCACCGGGGAAACGATTATGACAACCCTAGCCACGGGTAAAAAACTTCGTATGTGAGTGAAAAGGGACTACGGGGACATACTCTTAGTAATACCTCAAACACAGCACAAATCACCCAATCAAAACCTTGAAAATCACGAGGTAGAGCGGTAAAGATCCTACCTGGCAGTGATGCGTAGCTGATGAGGCTACAACGGTCGTGCTTCCAGATGACACCTGGACGTGGGTACAAGCACAGAGATCCACAAGATTTGCAAGGTTGACAGTGCGGAGCGGATATGACAGCTAGGGCGCAAAAAACAACAATAAAAGTCCAAACCCACGACCCCGTATATATAAAAAGTCACATGTGTGACGGGTCAAATCGGGCGGGGAAACAAACCTGCGTCAGGCGGCTAGAACCCAGCCCCCTCCGCAACGGAGGACCGTTCCCATCATCAATTCACCCGCAACAGCGAATAGAGCGCATAAACAAAACGTCGAGCTTCGACGGAAACCTATATCGAAATCCCAGAGCCTGGATTCCTCCGCAACGGCGGACAGCCGTCAACCTCAAATCATCCGATAGCAGTGAATAAACGCGTTAAAATTAAAGATAATCGGGTGTCGGCGAAGACCGAGGTCGAAGACAGGTAATATGGACTCCTCCGCAACGGCAGGCGTTCATCAATTGAACTCCACCCGCAACGGCAGAAAACTCAACTTTAACGGGCTCCGATACGCAATTAAAAGCCAAAACATAGCGCAGATCGGCGGGTAAAACAAATTCAAAGCTGAACATGATCCGCAACGGCGGACGCTCAGAGAGAAGATCTGTCCGCTGCGTCGGACGAGAGAGGACTTCAGCCTTTCCGATCAAGAGTCTAAACCAGCCCGAAACGTCAAAGACTCAAAACTCAAGCACCACGGTCGGAACATTCAAAACCCACCCGAAACGGCCGGGGTGAAAAAGAAAATCCCAACTTGGAAACGGTCCGCAACGTCGGAGGGTAAGATCAACGATCCACCCGCAACGGCGAAGGAGATGAAAGACTTAACTCCCGATTGAACCAGGATTTGAAATATTTGCAAGACGATGATGAACTCAATTAAAGATGGGATTCTTTAAAGCATGAAATGAGGAAAAACCAATCAATTGACAGCAACCCAAGAAATGTTGGAAGACGCTTCAAAATCCATAGGCCAAAAATCAATAGGCTGAAATCAAGAAAAGGACCGACTAATTCAAAGTAAAGGAGGGTCCCAAATTTTTTTAGAATTTTGGGAAATTGTTGCAGATGCAACAAGTTGATCATGGGAAATGATGTATACAATATGATTTCGAGACATAAAGGGAAGTATCTAGTATCTATGGATCTACAAGAACAAGTGTACAAAGCAAGGTTCATGATTTGCCTCTGAAAGAATAGACTATGACATGACATACTCTACTGACCAGACCTACTAGAAGTATATATCAAGCATAGAACCACCTGTACAGAATGATGAAGGAAGATGATACTCCACTTCAAAGGGAGTGACTACAGAAGATATTTGAGTTCGACATGGTACGACATGATGGATAGCTTCCTGATGGATCGAGACTTTACCTAGAATAAAGTGGGTTCCAAACTTCAAGGTTGAATTCAAAAGACTAGGATATGTTGATGACCTGACAAGATGAACTCATGGAATATGTTATGATGAAATAATACTAGAATGATGTTTGGGATATAGTACTCGAACCAGAAAGCAAGAATGTGGTATCTTCCAAATGGATTTGCAAGATAAAATATGTTGCTGATAGAAGCAAGGTAAGACTTGTGGCTAGAGGTTTCTATAAGAAAGAGGGAATTAATTCTGAAGAGACACTTACTCCAGGAAGCAAGGTACATGATGAAGTAAAGACAAGTCTTCCTTAATGGTATGATCGAGGAAGAGTTTTTTTTCATCGAATAGTCACAAGGATTTGAAGTTGAAGACAAATGGAATCACATATGCAAGTTGAAGAAGGCCCTCTATGGCCTGAAGCAAGCTCCCAGAGCTTGGTATGGAAGAATAGATAGTTTCTTGACGAGCATGGGCTTTACCTAATCCTAACCTTTACTACAAGGTTGTAGAAGATGAACCTGTCATACTAATACTATATGTGGATGATCTATTTCTGACATGGAATGAGAAACAGATTGTAGAATGCAAGAAGAAGTTCGCTGAAGAATTTTAGATGAAAGACCTTGGGTTAATACATTATTTCCTAGGTCTGGAAGTATGCCGAAATTCAGAAGGAATCTTTCTCAACTAGGGAAAGTATGCAGTAGAGACATTGAAAATATTTGATATGTTGGAATACAAAGCCATGGCCACACCCATGGATTACAACCGGAAGTTGTTAGTTGATGACTCATCAGAGTTAGTGGATGTGATTCAATACAAACAGATTATTGGGTCATTGATGTACTTAACAAATACCAGACCAAACATTTGTTTTGCTGTGAACACCTTAAGTCAATATCTTGTTCAACCAAGACGGGTTCACCTAGTAGCTGCAAAACATGTGATGAGATATTTGAAAGGGACTATAGACTTTGGTCTATACTATGATGGTAGCCATGAGTATAGATTGTATGGCTACATAGATGCAGATTGGGCTGGAAGTATCTCAGATAGGAAAAGCACATCAGGTAGATGCTTTTGTTTGGGGTCTGCTATGAGTTCATGGTTTAGCAGGAAACAGTCCAGTGTTTCTCTTAGCACGACTGAAGTAGAATATATAGCAGATTTCCCTGCTAAGTTATGAATCTATATGGCTTCGGAAGATGATATCTTGTTTTTTCGACCTGAAGATGGATACTACAATGATTCTATGTGATAACCAGAGTCGTGATGATAGAGAACCCCGTGTTCTGTCGTAACACATAGAAATCCGGTATTTCTACATACGAGTGAAGATGCAGATGATGATGTTTCAATATTTATATATTGTAGATGCAGATGATGGTGATTCAGTATTTCGATATTGAATATAGAGATGATGATGTTTCAGTATTCCCATACTGAAGATATATATGATGATGATTTCAGTATTCCCATACTAAAGATATAGGTGATGATGATTTCAGTGTTCCCACACTGAATATATAGATGATGTTTCAGTATTTACATACTGTAGATGCAGATGATGGTGATTCTGTATTTCTATACTGAATATAGAGATGATGATGCTTTCAGTATTCACATACTAGAGATACAGATGGTGATAGTTCAGTATTCACATACTGAAGATGTAGATGATGATGGTTTGAATGATGATGTACTGACAAAGCCTCTATCTCAGGTAAAGTTCGAACACTTTCGAGACAAGCTTGGTGTTGTTCGGAAATACCTTACTCGAAAGGGGGAGTAGTGATGTTGCAGTGGGATTGTATCATCCTGGGACATTTGTCCTAAAGTGATCCAGAGACCTCGGTCCTCGAAAATGAAGAGGGATTGTATCATCCTGGGAAATTTGTCCAGAAGTGATCCAGTGACCTCAGTCATCGAGAATGAAGAGGGATTGTATCATCCTGGGACATCTGTCCAGAATAGATCCAGTGACTTCGGTCCTCGAGAATGTAGTGGGATTGCATCATCCTTGAACTTCGATTCAAAAAGGTATCTGGAGGCTTCGGTCCCCGAGAATGTGGCAGGATTGCATCATCCTTGAACTTCGATTCAGAAAGGTATCCGGAGGCTTCGGTCCCCGATAATGTGGCAGGAGTGCATCATTCTTGAAATTCAGTTCAGAAAGGTATCCGAAGGCTTTAGTCCCCGAGAATGTGGCAGGATTGCATCATCCTTGAACTTCAGTTCAGAAAGGTATCCGGAGACTTCGGTCCCCGAGAATGTGGTAGGATTGCATCATCCTTGAACTTCGGTTCAGAAACGTATCTGGAGGCTTCGGTCCCCGAGAATGTGGTAGGATTGCATCATCCTTGGACCTAGTCCTAAAGTGATAGGGACTGATTATCCTGTAATCAATCCGGTAACTTCGGTTGTCGAGAATGTGATAGGATTGTATCATCCCTGGAATTAGGTCCAAAAGTGATCCGAAGACTTTCATCTTCGTGTTGTGTATTGTAGGTTGTTGCTGATGATGATGATGTACTGATCGAAAGATCAGAGTATGATGATGATGACGTACTAATTGAAAGATAAGAGTATGATGATGATGTTGTTGTTGTTCGAAAGATCAAAGTATGATGATGATGATGTTGATGATTGGAAGTTCAATATGATGGTGATGATGTTGCTGATTGAAAGTTCAAAGTTGCTGATGATGATGCTGCTGATCGAAAGATCAAAGTGCTGAAGATGATGTTGCTAATTGAAAGGTCAAAGAATTGAAGATGTTGCTGATCGAAAGATCAAAGTGCTGAAGATGATGTTGCTGATTGAAAGGTCAAAGAGTTGAAGATGTTGCTGCTGATCGAAAGGTCAAAGATGTTGTTGATCGAAGCAGTCAAAGATTGTTGCTAATCGAAGCGGTCAAAGATTTTTGCTGATCGAAGCGGTCAAAGTGTTGATGTTGCTGAAGACTGAAGATTGAATATGAAGACTACATGATGTTGAAAAGCTTCCAATGATTTATATATGTGTAACCCTGATGATGCTGATGATGCTCTCTCTCTCTCTCATGTTATTGTTGTTGTTGATGTTGTTGTAGAATACCCTTCTCGTTAAGGGGGAGTGTTGAAATATTGTAACTTCGAAGAATATTCTATATGTATCTTTTTGTGGTCCCCAATGGTTCTACCGGGAGAACCACTTGTATTACTTTGTACCCCGATGCTTCTAATCGGAATAACTAATAAGAGTCATGAGGTAGTCCCCTCTAATTGTAAAGGTGGGTCATTAGCACCCTAGTGTGGTTACTTGAGCCTACATGTGTAACTCGATCCTACATGATTAACTCGAGCCTACATGTCAGATGAGTTAACTTAAGTGAACGGATGAATATAAATAGAGGTGTAGCGCTCATTTGGAACACACACTCTCACTTGTATAGTGCATTAGTGGAGAAGAGAAGTAGCTGGAGAAGGAGGAGGATCAGGCTTTGATCTCCTTGCTGGTTTTATCTTTTATCTTTTTGGGGCATCTATATTGAGGAAGCTTTTGCTGGGTTTTTCCCTTTAGGGTTTTCCCAGGATAAATCTTTGTGTTCCTTTTGTATGGTTGTGCTTGTCTATCTTTCAGTGATCTTGTTCATATGCTTTTGCTATGAAAATTAAATGAAATACTGATGATCTATCTTAGCATATGAAAAGTTAACACATCTTCCCTATGAAATTCAATCCTCTAGGCTGAAATTCACTCCTGTTTCTTGGCTAAGTTGAATTGATGTTGTTCAAATTCCATAGGAGTTTCCTCTTATTTATATCAATCTAAGTCACTCTTTTAGTTTACTTAAGGTTAGATCATCCTATAACTTAATTTTAACTTTTGTCTTCCATACTTTTAGGGGCTTCTTTAATGGTTCAATGGGATTTGAATTGCCTTCTAGACCACTTCATTTCTTCATTAGGGCATTCTAAGTGGACATATCTTTATTACTTCAGGTATTCTTTAATTTTCTTTATATCCTTACTTTAGGTCTTTAGGTATTCATCAAGGGGCTTTGGGGATTTTGCAAGTTTCACTTCATTATGATCATGTGGACACTTTAGATATTTTATCTAGGACTTCATGTCTTCATAAATGGGATTTGGGTGTTCTTCAAGTTTCACTTAATTATGTTCAAGTGGACACATCATCATCACTTTTATGGATTCTTCACATTTCTCATCATCATGGTATTTAGGGGATTCTTTAATGAATCCACATCATAATCACTTGAGGGGATTATTTATTGGATTCTTTAAACACTTCTTCAAGAAAATTTAGATGGGAATATCATCATTTCCTTATGGGCTTCTTCAATGGATTTAAAGGTTTCCTCCATTTCTGTACAACTCAAAGTGGGCATGTGGAAATAACCACATGTTACCTCATCCCATGAGGGTCATGCTTAACAACTATGCCATAAGGGGACCACTTTGGATTTATATACACTTATGTGAAGGATCCTTAAAAGATATTCAAAGATTCAAACAATCTCTCTATGTCACTATTTAATCATCATCATCAGTTCATTATCATCATCATCATCATTTACACACCATCATTACCATTTCCACATCATTATCGATGACAACATCACACAACAATATTATACGATCATGACAAAGATCTCTTGACCTTGTTGACATCAATGATTTTTTTTGTAACTAGGGGAATCAAAAAATGGGATGGGGTTGGTACTCATGTGATAGAGGGTCAAGGGGTCAATATTTTATGCTACCACTATACCCCTAGGTGCACCCATACAACCTGCAAGCATGGGGCATAGGTATGTAAAGGTGCTTTGAACTCTTGACATCCATTTTTAACATGCCTATCATATTAAGTGAATCATTGGTTGAGTTACACCCATTTGGGCACATCAATAACAAATTTAATCAACAAGTAATTCATCATTTATTATTATTATTTTATGTCTTATGAGGTTTAGTCCCCAACTTGTGGGTGACAAACCCTAAAAAATCATTTAAAGTTATTTTAGACATTTTTAGGTAGGTCGGCCTAAAAGGGATGTTTAAGTTAGCCTATCAAGCATATAAATAAGGCTAACCTATTCATTTGTAAATCAAGTTCATAGGATCAAATGAAAGAATTTCTCTTTTTCTTCATGTCTGCCTTGGCTAAGTGGTGTGCACCTCTCTTCGTGGAATCTTGAAGCTTCAATATGGTAATTTTTTGGTAATTAAAGGATTTACTAAATCTTGCAAGGATTGTTTAAGGGAAAGAATTCTTGAGAGGGTTACTCTCTTATTCTTTTCTCTTCTTTC
Organism: Pseudotsuga menziesii; assembly: GCA_001517045.1. Taxonomy (NCBI): domain Eukaryota; kingdom Viridiplantae; phylum Streptophyta; class Pinopsida; order Pinales; family Pinaceae; genus Pseudotsuga; species Pseudotsuga menziesii. The sequence goes on along the minus strand of LPNX011165822.1, from coordinate 104,368 downwards.
GTTGTAAGATATTTGTTTCTCATGTCTTTCACTATAGGAAACATCCAAGGTAAGAGTTAAGTATGTTTTTTTTTAACCATAACAAATAGAAGTTTTCATTATAAAAAAGGTGGCTAAGACACAACACAAAATTATATCAGTCTTGATAATGTATGATAATCCTCATCATAGTAACTTGTCCAACATTACAACTCACAAATCATACTTTTGACTAAGAGGATTCCAACATTTTACTACCTAATATAATCCGTAAACACGACAAAAAGTTCCTAACAACAACACAAAATTACAAATCATTTAACAACTAAGGGAAATTGGAGAAGGACCCCTCTCCATAGAGCATTCCTGGAAATGCCTAATATGCTTTGACCATGGGATGTTTTCCTACCGCCAAGTTCCTTTGAATCTCTAGTTGTCCAATATGATGGAACTCCTGGATTTTTCTCTTATGAGCGTCAATTTTCCTAGTGAAATTGGCTTTTTGAACTCTATGCTCTCTCCTTTATTGGGTGGCATCTCTTTCAAGTTGGAAAATTTGCTCGTTTCACTCATAATCATTGAGACGCACTCAGTGTTTCAAGGTGGCCACCTTGAAATGATCATCCATTGTCATAGATGACCATTAAGAACTCTCTCGAGGTCGATAGTCCTCTCCATTTGGCAGGTAGCGCGTGTGAAAGTACATGACAATTATATCCAAGAAATGAGTTACAAAGAACAGGAAAGTCAAGTCTCTAAGGCGGTGATTCAAAGCTACCTTTTCTTTTATTATGGAAGTAAATGATAGAGCAAAAAATTCTTGTTGTTCAGTGGTGACATTTGGATCAATATGAGTAGAACAGCGAAGGGTGGTTAGAGCTAGAGATAAGATACTTGGCAAGTTAGTGTTTTCGTATTGTCATATGCTACAGGTGATTAAAATGATTATATTCATAAAGCTCAAACCTTGAATCACTATGATGATCAAATCACATTGTAGACTAGAAAATGCTTCTCAATTTCCCACCAACTATTTCTTATAGAAGTTCACCACTTCCTACCATGTGTGTGTGTGTGTTGGAATAAGTAATGATGACTTGTATCGTGTTGTTGGTTGTGTAGAGGAATGAATAACTCTAATATTATAAAATGGAATTATCCCATATGCATCATGTAATAAACTCTCTTATTACCATTCTCTATATAAGGGAGGTCACAAATAATTTATCCTACAAGTAGTATGGGATGTATTTCTTCCATATCTCTATCTATATAATAGAGGTGAAGGAGACCCTTTGGAGTATTTTGTGGAAACACACATCATCGTGAGATGAAGTGAAGATGAAGTGTGGATGTGACGATGCTGTGTATTGTAAGTTGGATATTTCTGAAGAGTAAAGAAGATCAATCCTTTTTGTGGATATTTCCCCATTTTGGGGTTTTTCATGTATATATGGTGTATCATTTTTTCTCGTCTCTTACTTACTACTTTGATTATATGGTTCTTGTCTAGATAGAAGGATAGACTAGTAGATTATTGTTATTGATTTACTTCTTGGCAAATATATTATTGTATGTTTACAACATATTCAAAATATTCTAACATGGTATCATAACTGGTTACTATGCTCTACCTTCTTTGGTATTTTTTTTGAAAATTTTATTTAGAAGCACCAGGTTCTTCAATTTTTATTTTTTATGGGGGGGGCATCCATATTTGGTAGATGTGCCATCAAATCTATCTAAACCTTGTGTTTTTACTTTAGATCTGGGCATTTTTCTACATGTTTCAGATTTTTTTTCAAAACTTTTTTCATAAAAAAAGATTTTTTTTCAAGTTTTCCTTGTATTTTCTGTAGATCCAAGATGAAATATCTTGCATACTAACCTAACATCAATGATATATCTCTCTAGTCATAGATGTGGTTGTTTGTCTATTTTTGTTCCATCCAAATGACTTTTTCTTTGGTGGATATGTTGTTTAAGGGCCTTAACAAATAGGTACATGAGTAGTAAATGCAAAAGGCACATACTATTGGGCTAGGAAAGGAGCATAAAGAAGAAGCTCATGCGCAAGCAAAGAAGGAAAGTGATGTGAGCGAAAAGAAGGAAGGAAGGTTGCGAAGAAAGAAAAGGAACCAGCGTAGAAGGATAAGACATGCGCGTGACGGAGGAAAGGAGAGCTTGTAAGCATACAAGTGGGTAACGTCCAGAAAGTGACAAGTCAAGAAGATCGTGGCCGCTAAATACGACGTAAGCCTGCAGACAATGAACATATGGAAGAATAGTTGTATTTCAGGCCAATAGTGCCTTGTGTCAATCCATGATAGCCTGTTTTGATAGCTGATCACGACCTATAACTAATGTGCACTATGTAGTCGACCCTATGTGGTCTGGTAGAAGATAAAAATAGGAACAACCCATTCTGTATAAGGGTTGGTCGTTGGATTTTCCATCCTGTAGTTAGAGTTGAATTGGTCGTCCGTGATGAAGACCATCATTTTGTTGTTTTTGAGAGTTAGAGTAGAAGGAAAGAATACTTAGAGAAGATTCTGGTGGTAGTAGGAGGTTGTAGAGCCGCGGGTCTTGCAGCTGAGTGTGTAGACCACTAGAAGTAGGAGGAATCTACAGCTGAGTGCGCAAATGGTAGGTAAAGGAGTCAAACCAAGCTATGTGTGGATTAGTAGGAGTAGATAGAAGAATAAACCATAGAGCATGAGAGCAAGAAGAATGAGTCAGAAAGATATCATAAGATGAGTCTGCAATTCATAGACTGCAAGGTGCTATATCTATTTCTCATGCCAGATGAAGAGCACCTTGGTTTTTTTTCCCAGATGGGTTTCCACGTTATTTACTGTGTTGAATGATTGATTAATGTTGAATGTTGGTGTGAATGCCTACTATTTTCCTACTTTCTGATCATGATTTATTGTTGAATGTATGGCACCATATTATTAATCAGTGAATGAATGATTGTTAGAGCATTACTGGAATATGTGAATAAGTCTACGGTTAATTTCCTAAGTTAAAACATAAGTTGCAAACTATCTATCAGTACAAGAAATCAGCTGCGTTGCACAAGTTTCACCAGTTGTTGAGGTTAAGGACAACGTCATGTCGCATGCGTGCTCATAGACAATTGTGCTCAGTCACGTAGTAACCAAATCCACCATCCAATCGTCTAGTTGCCTTCGTCGAGCGCCTTGGCAGTGTGTCAAGGAACTATAATCCCTCTCCAACTATAGAAATAGGATTCTAGAAGTTACCCATTAGATATCTCGGGTGAGTATGTGCCTGCTTCATGGGTGTTGCCGATGAAGCTTGCTATGTCGAGTAGATGTCTTGTGGTTTATTGTTGGTATTGTGGTGTTGTTGAATCACGGGTCGAGACAAGAAGGAGAAAGAGGACAACAAATGGTTTTGTTTCTGGGAACCTTAATAATTTGAGTCGAGGGAATTTTTGTGGCACCTGATGAAGAAAGAGATAGAGGACTAGCTGGACTCTAAGACACTAGTATTTGCACAAGAAGAGAGCGCAGGATCTTGACTGAGCGCAGAAAATTGGGTGGACGAGTACATATATTCTAATATTCACAAGGTCTTCTTTGTAGAGTTCCCTGTTATACTGTACAAGTGGTTGTCAAGATTGGTGATTGGACAACCAAAGTTCTAGAGAAGAGAACCTGTCAAATGGAGCGATCAGTTGGTTTGCAAGGTAACCAGCATAAGTAACGCCATCTCTAGAGCTATTTATTTTTGGGTTGACAGTATCGTGCAAGGATACATTATTGAGTTTGCGGTAGACACTACCACCTCATATAGTGAGGCTAAAAGAAATTTTTTCCAAGGACCTCATCGAAGATATTTGCTATCTATCAGTACATGGATTAAGATGCTCATCTATGAGAAGGGTATCTTGCAGTTGAGTAGTTGAGTCACATACACAGGAAGGAGGCTTTGTCACATATGAGCTCTTAAGAAAATGGGAAAGGGTGAGTTGAGATGTTCCCTGGAAGTACAGAACCTGAACTAGAAGTTGGATTCCTAAGGAGTGGAAGGATATTCAGATCAGGGAAAAGAATAAAGACCAAAAGAGGGCGACGAAATCCTAGTCTATTTGAGGAGAGTGAACACGAACTTCGATCGCAGGACGACAAAGGGTCTTGCGATGAAGAGGAGGACTATAGCTTGATATTGGAAGGAGCAGAGGAATCGAAATAATTTGCGGAGAAACCAAGGTCAGGACGAAACTACATCACACCATGAGTATCACCGGAGGCAAGATCAAGAGTCTCATCCCTGGAAAGGAATGCTAATACCGATAGTGCTAGTACTATGACTAGCAGGCAAGAGGGTTCACCCTCTTTGAATCCCTTACCAGAGAACCCAGACACTGACTCAATGCCTAGGGCAGATATGTGGTTACCAAAAGTCAATGGGAATGGAACAGAAGACCTAGAGTAGCACTGGTTCCTCTGTGAAGCTATTTGGATGGTTCACTTAGTTCATAACGCGGACATAAGAAAGGCGTAGATGATCACGACTCTAAGGGTTCATGCGCTGGATTGGTTTATGAAGTTCTGTGCCACACTGACCAGAACACCATAGAAGACACTCGACGAGATTCAAGCTGCAATGATATCTGAGTTCATAAAACCTAAATCTGAATCGTAGTGCATTACTAAGATCGAAGAGATAAAGAAAGCACTGGAAGAATCAATATGGGACTTTGACCAACGGTTTAAAACTATGATGGCCAAGGTAAGCTTTCAAATGTCGAATGTACATCATAAAGAGTGGTTTATTGTTGTGTTATTACCACACATTTGAGGGCCATTAATGCAACAAAAGATTGAGTCCCAAACAGAAATGCTAGAGTTGGAGATGAAGTTAGAAGCCTCACCAATTGGTGACGGTGCCGCAGGAATGGTGCATATTTAGTCACAGTTGGCTAATATGATGATACAGCTGTAGGATATCAAGAAGGGAAAGGAAGCACAAGAATATTTGTGGTGCATGAAATGAAGAACATACAGACACAATAAGGATAACTGTCAGACCTTCATGAACTATATTGCGTCAGGTGCACCAAACCCATTAAATGGCCATAGACTACCATGGTGTCGCATATGCCAGTCTAGGGGGCATCATGAAGAGGAGTGTTTATATTTGAAAAATGTTGTAAGTACCTCGACAAACCTCTTTTGTAAATTTTGTAAGTCAGTAGGACACGAAGAGAAATATTGTAGAGCATTCCAGCTCTTGAAAGAAAAAACTGACGACACCTACTTGATGAAGAATGAGGGGAAGAGATAGGCTGAACTGACATAACCACCATATCAGTCTACGTAGTTCCCACCAAATCCATACCAAAACTAGTATCAATCTTAGTATGCACCTCAACAGCCATACATGAAACAAAATCACTACCAGCAAATGAGTACCCGCCACAGCAACCACACCGGCAGGGAAGGGGTGGTGGAAAATTTAGAGGAAGAGGTGGAGGAGGAGGATTTGGTAGAGCAAGAGTTCAAATTATGTGCTATAACTGTGGACAACTAGGTCTATGTCTAATATTTCTTAGAACCCACGAAGACATGTTCGTACTGTAAGGGACAGGACCATAATGTGGAGCAATGTCCTCAGTTGATAGAAAAATGGCAAGCAAGGACTATCGCAAGACCTAACCCTACATAGAACACAAACCCAAATCCCAACATGAATGTTCATATGATTGCGGATGAACCACGAGATCCGAATGTCGTTGTCGTAACACAAGTAGGAGCTACGACCAGAGCTGATCGGGATAAACTACAAGAACAACTACAATCACGAGTACAACCGTGACACCAAAGAAGGTATCATTTGACGTCCAGAAACAAAAGGAAGTATTCTTGGAGGAGTGACCAGACTTTGTGGAGCTAGTAGAACCATCGATGTCAAAAGAAGACAGGGAGATTCCTGAACGATTTCAACACATATTTTAGAAGAATTTCGCACAAAAGGTTAGTAAGCTCAAATCCTTTTGACAAGTTTCTTAATGCTAATACAAGATAAAGATGTTATTGCATAACTACATACAATAATAGAGGAGACACCCATAGAGCCGCGACCTGAAAAGAAAGTTAACCAAGTGAGAAGGAAGTTCAAAATTGACCGTCAATTAAGAATGACTGCGTAGATAGGTGACTACGACATGGATTACATCATATTATACTTGGGGTTTGATGTTAATATTTTGACGCGACAAACCTAGGAAAGTATGGGAAAGCCATGCTTGCACTGGTCCCCTATCTAGCTACGACTTACAAATTAGGCGAAGGTCTTACCCATTGACCGGTTGAGTTAGGTCCCTGTCGAAATCGAAGGGTCATGCACATTTGCGGACTTTGAGGTCATTAATATTGTTGATGACACAAAACCATATCCCGCATTAGTGGGGATAGATTGGGATATAGACAACCAGACCATTATAAATTTCAAGAAAAGGATCCTTGCATTCAAGGATAATGAGATGAGAGTGGTGTCTCCCATTGATCCATTAGAAGGACAGAGATATGTTGAGCCTGTATACAATGAAGGATAGGTTCACCACCTCGACCAAATCTACAATGTTACTGCATTATGAGAAGACTACATCAATTTGACAGTGGATGGAAACCTGAGCTGGAAAAGCGCTAGTTCCTGCACATCCGACTAAGGGGAGGCTTTAGATAATTGGAAAAACAGACTACATAAAGTCTCTATGAGAAGGTGTGCAAGAGTTACAAGGTCTGTGGGATGGGTGGAGAATGAGCTGCACGAGCTACCAATCTATGAGGGGTTAGCTAACCTTGCAACCTTCTTAACTGAGTTTGAAGGACTTGTAATGGAGTCGCAGTGCTTGTCCGCGTTGGATAATGCACTAAACGCTACACCCGCTAAATGGTGGGGTACACATAACACACATATTGTGGATCAGCAGTATACTCACTACTCTTATTCATATTCGACATAACAATACAAAATCATTCTATTGACATTACAAACTTGTCTTTTTAAAGCTTTACTTCAACCAACCCTAAAAATCCCAACCCATTACATCTTTATAGGATCAACTAGATGACTTTACATCTCATTCCCAATACCCCAAAAGTGGACAAACCTTCTAACTAACTCACCGAATTTTCCATCAAACTCTGTCAAAACAATTACTTTTCCGCAAATTCTACCCAAAATTTCATAGCTGACTGATTCAACACCCACTCCACCACAGCCTTGTTCACACCTCGATCAGACTCCAAAACTTAGAGACCAAAATTAAGCAAACTTTACTAGGTTTAACAATCCCCCAACACTCACATGTGGCTCATCTCGAGCCACTTCAGATGGAAACCTCTTGCGTGTTCAACTTAGCTCAAAAATATTGAAATATTGCCATCAATTCCTCATACTATTGTTGAATATCTACTTTAAATTTGGAAACCTCTTCGACAAGTTTAGAACTTAAATGTTCTGAAACATCTACCACAATCGTATCTAAATATTGCTTCAACTCGACATGGAATAGAGGAATGGTCATAGTCACCTACTCTTCCTTTTCTTGAATCTCTGTGTCACGATATATTATTCTTTGTTGTTGTGTCCATATTTTGTATACATGTCGCTGCCATACTTTAAGATCAATAACCTTACTTGTCTTCTCGACAAGTGATAAGGATTTCAATGAGGTCTGCAGATCAACTAGACTTGTCTCTCCTGCATGAAGTCTCTAAGTTTACATATTGCAGCTCCATAGCATCCATTAAGTCCTCTCATGCATGGGAAACCTTCTCATATGCCTTAGCACAAAGTTCCTAGCCTCTTGAATCTATCGCATATCCTCTTCAACCTTATTTCGTCACTCTTCCGGTACTTTAGGAAATGTACTAGGGAAAAGCTTAGCTTCTAAGTCTGCAATATTTTGGTGTAAATCACTAGCAACTTCCCCTAATTTGATGATATGAGATTCAACAATCATGGCATGTGTGAACCCAACCTATAGAACTTCCTGACATGAAAGAGAAACAAATTTCTCTAGCCATTGCCTATCTTCCTGCCACTTATGCATTTTCTTTTCATTGTCTTCTAACTGAATTTGCAACGAAGACATGATGCTCTTCGACTTCTTTTTTTATCGTACATCGCATGCCCCCAGGGCTTGATTTCCTCAACTACTACCTGTTGAATGTTGTGCAATATGGACATTGGTAGCACATACATGTCTAACCCGACATAAGCAATATCCTATATAGTATTATTCAACTCCGTCGTGCCTAAATCAAGTGCTCTGGTGATCCAGATTTATGCAGGAACGCAATCGAATACACAAACAAACATAGAAACAAATATGCAGTGGAAACAGTACTTCAGTTCATTAATCAAAGAACTGAAACTTGTTTACATACATAATGGAAATAAACTAGCTAGAGTGCTGGTAGCTTATCTCTGAGAAGAGGTGTGGCAGATACATGCCTCTGAAATCTGTGTTACAATGAGGCTCGAAGGCCTATATATTATTGAGAAATAGTGGAAACCATACACATCCAAAAACTTAACCCTAGGAGGTGAAACACCAGAATGTGGGCCCCGTTGGGTAACTTGGTACATCAATTTCCCAGGGTTGTAACTTTGGCATACTACCTTCGTTTGACACGCATGATACATCGTTAGAAATATCTATTCAAAGAATACGTACATAAACAACAAATATTAAGTTTGAAACGAACTCATATTTGCTTGACCATTCGATGCCGAAAAAACATCGTTTAGGGCCTCAAAACGGCCCCAAAAGTTTAGGACCCGAAAACTGCCAAAAATAGTAAATTATGCTACAATTAAGGAAACTGGAAAACTAAAAGAAACAATGGTGGGGTTCCAAGTGGAATAGGTGGGTGGCCATCAATATCCTCTTGGATCATCTTTGTACTACCTAAGCCTTACGATGTTATCGCGATGTTTGGAATTCAGCCATATGATCATCAGAGGGGCCAACTTCTTTCGACTGCGTCACATTCTTACTGGCAGTGACTCTTACTACTTTCATAGATTTACAAAGAGTTTTAAGCAGTTCAATGACTCCCCCGAAGAGTTTAGTATGCTGGTTGTCAATCTTCTAATAAGTTTCTTTGGAAACCTCGGCCATTCTATCCACCAACAGATTATAATCCTCATCAATTAAACTGGAAGGTGTGGAGTCCCTAACATCATTTTTCTTCTTCCTTCCCTTTTTCTCAATGTCAATAGATTTCCGCTTAGCTCCAAAATTCAGATTTGTCAGGGTAGCACTCGAATGTTTGTCACTATCATGGTGACATCTAAATGGGTTGTATTCTTCTAGTGGGATCCCTGGCTAGGTCCCCGATGTACCATCCTGTGGTGTCTCATTTTCAACAGACAATTGGTCTTTTGTGACAAGTTGCTTCCAATCCTCATACTAGTTCCGAACTATGGTATCAATTTCTTCTTCTGATAATTGGAAAGTAATAGTTAACCATTGGTGTTGGGGATCCATTCAAGTTTGTTGAAGATAGATGTGGTGAGCCCTTGTAGTAAACTTGATGATATTCCTATATTTGTATACAGTATTAACTTCAATCCTCAACTCCTTCCCAATATTATGCCTTAATGCATAATCTTGTGTCATGTCTCCATCCCAGTGAGACTACTAGTTAGCAATATTTCACCCACCTACTAGCTCCCTAGATTGGGGAGGAGGCAATAAATATTGCAATAAGGGAGCTATGAGTCCCAAGAGAACCTTAGTTTACCATATTTAAATTAAATTGGGTCATACAAATAATAAATATGGAGAAAATAAAGTGGCATTGCTTCATGAAGACATTTGGAGGTTCATGAAGACCTTGGGTGCCTAGATTCTTCCTTACACATGTCATGAATTAACCCCATATTCGAAATTATGAGTAATGGAACATTCTTGGAAGGTGAATAGGTTTCAAGTAACATTTCATGATCCCAAGGATTCGAATAGGTGAATAGGAATAACTCCCCATGGAAGAGGAAGAGACTATGAAGAAACTATGTGCCACTTGGAGAGAGATTCCATGCATTTTATGACAACAATGATGGAAGGTTCTATGACAAAATCAGAACTGGTTGTAGAATGAATTGAAGACCTATGACAATATGACATGTCAGGGATAAAAATAGCCTCCAAGATGGCGCACTTGGGGTTTGGTAGCAACAATTCGAATTTGGAGGAAGATGGAGGGATGAGGAGAAGGATAAGTGTCATAGGGATTACTAAACACCAAGGATGAGTTGGAGGAATCCTATGGGAGGGAATTATACCTTGGAGGACCTTAGGAGAGTTATTAAATTATTTCAATAGGACTGAGAATGGATTTTGATCATTTGATCATTTTTCTTTGGCATTTTGGAAAGCACTAGCTTGTCCATTGCACGGTGAGTGCTCGCTCTCCTTGCTAGTGAGCCAATTTTGAGGGAGTTGGATTCTCATCCAAATTGGATGTTGGAGAGGAAACCCTGACCTCTCATTTGGATATTAATGGAGTGTTTTTATTGCATATAGGAGGATTCTACAGTTTGCGATCCATCTTTCCTCCCACTCTCTGATTCCCTACTTCATTATTCCCATGTTTCCATATGATGGAGCATTGGTGTGAATGATGCTTGTGCCTTGTTGAGTCCAATTGATGCCAAAGAGTTGGTGGATTATTTATGTCTCTATAATATGTCTCCCATAATCTTTGTAAGTAGAAATTTTTCCACTTCGGGGAAATTCAACACCCAAGAATAGTAGTAGTACACATCATGATGAGAAGGAGACCCATGAGGAAGCCATCTTTTCAAATACTGGACCTCATATCCAACCCCATGAATTCAAGAATCAGGACGGACCTACAGTTCCTCGGTTTTTAGAGTCCAAAGAGGGCTCTTACACTACTTATGAATCATGATGTGAGAGAAGCAGCAAATGATTAGCAGAAACTAAGTGATGAATGTAGGAAATTCCTAACTTTCGATCAGTTCATTAGGGCCTCTCTTCAGTTTAATCATGGAGAAAGTGGACATAGGACACCTCCTCTCAATCAGGAATTAAAGTATACCATGGGAAAAGTAACTAGTCCTTCCTTTTATGGTTCTTCACAAATGTATGCTAGTGTTTGGTTACAAAAATTAAGTGTGTATTTCCAGTTAAATCCTATGGTTGAAGAAGATGCATTGAAAATGGTCATTTTACATATTGAAGGGGAAGCTAGTGATTGGTGGTTCCACGGTCTTATAACCTTGGGACATGATCAAATTTTATATTATGAGGGTTTCTCCCATGCATTAATGGAGAGTTTTGAGAGGAAATACCCCGAACTTCCTTACAAAGAACAAGAACAATTGAAGCAAGTTGGAACTCCTGAAACATATATGTTAGAATTTCAAACGCTTTTAGTAATGGTTTCTAACGTGTCTATCGCTAGGTTGGTTTTACTATTTACTGAAGGATTGACAGAACCTTTTAGAGGGCTCATGAAAGAACACAAGCCAGTTACATTGAAGGATGCCATGAATTTGACAAGAGATTTGCATAATGTGTTTCCGAGAACCAAATACCCCCCTAAGAATAATGGATGAAACTTTCGATGGTAAAGAGGAGAAAGTTAAGGGATGAAACTTTCGAAGGTTTCACAGTCATCATTCCAGGTAACAATTCTATAGACTACACCAAATGGATTCCAAAGCTTCAAGTTACTATAGGAAATCATACTATCACTGACAAATTCTATGTAATGAATGTGGCTGATATAAATGTGGTTTTGGGAGTCCAATGGTTTTATTATTTAGGGGAGCATACAGTGAACTATCAAGTCCCTAAAATGAGGTTCAAAAATTCGGAAGGGAAACCCGTATTGTTGATGGGAATGCACACTTACCCAAAAAGTGGTGTCCTCTCATAGTATGAGGTCTATATTGAGGCATGGAGACATAGAATAGGCTTCTTAATGTTTAATTACATATTATAAACCTCACTTGAAGCTTGTCAACAATCCTAAGGAGATAGAGCAATTATTGAGTAAGTATGAGAGGGTTTTTGGAGACCTTCCCCTAAGAAGACCACCAGACAGAGGGGTGGAGCATATCATTGAGTTAGAGATAGGAACACAACCTAAAAAAATGAAGCCCTATAGGCACCCCAAAAGGATTTGAGATGATATTGAGGAGGCCATTAAAGAACTATTGGAGTTGGGTCTCATAAGGCCTAGTTCAATCCCATATGCTTCTTCAGTTGTTATGGTAAAGAAAAAGGATGGAACTTTGAGGATGTGCATTGATTTTAGAGCTTTGAATAAGAAGACCATGAAGAATAGATATCCCATCCAAAGGATTGATGAGAATGTGGATGATCTCCATGGATCCAAGTTCTTCTCAAAGATTGATCTTGTATCTAGTTATCATCAAATTCGAATGAGGGAAGAAGACATACCAAAGGTTTCTTTCAAATGCCACTATGGCCACTTTGAGTTTATTTCCATGCCCTTTGGATTGATAAATTCTCCTGCCGCATTCCAATCATGCATGAACAATATCTTCCATAAGAAACTTTGTAAGTTTGTACAAGTTTTATTTGATGACATTTTTATTTACAATTAAACATGGAAGGAACATTTGTAGAGTCTAGAAGTGGTATTAAAAATTCTACATGATTAATATTTATTTGCTAAGTTGTCAAAATGTGAGTTTGGCTTGACATAACTTGTGTATATTGGACACATAATTGGTCAAGATGGTTTGAAGGTGGATATGGAAAAAATAAAATCCATCATAGAATGGTCGCGTCCCAAAAATCTCACTGAATTGATAGGATTCATTGGAATTTGTACCTACTATAGGAAGTTTGTAAAGGGGTTCTCCCAACTCACTTCACCTCTCACTGATTTGGCAAAGAAATATGCTTTCCAGTGGCATGAAGGAGATAGAAAATCTTTCCAAATAATGAAATAGGTAATAAGCAATTTCCCTATTCTAGCCTTGCTTGGTTTTTCTAAACCATTTGTCTTGGAATGTGATGCATCAGGAGAAGGAATTCGAGCAGTCCTAAAGCAAGAAAAACACCCAATAGCTTTAGAGAGTAGGAAGCTACAACCACATTAGAATATTTACTCCATTTATTATAAATAAATAGTATCCATCATGCATGCCTTGATCAATTTTAGGCAATACTTGGTGGGAAACAAGTTTGTGGTCAAAACTGATAATAACAACTCAAGGCACTTCCTCACTCAAAAGGATATAAATGAAATGAAACAAAAGTGGGTGAGTAGGATTCAAGAATTTGAATTTGATATTTAATATGTGAAGGGAAAGAATAATGTGGTAGATAATTCCTTATCTAGAAGACCTTCTATTTCTCTAATGGATGTAGTAGAAAATTGGAAAGCCATATTAGAAGTAGAGTATTCCAAGGATAAGTTTTCTTGTGAAATTTTTTATGGGACTAACCATGATGATAGGTATAAAGTGTTGGAAATAATAATCTACTACAAAGATAGAATCTATTTGGTCCCTGTTTCAAGTTTGAAGGAGAAAGTTTTTAAGAAAGCTCATGATTCTCCTCTGGCAGGTCACTCTGGTTTCTTCAAAACATATAGAATGTTGAGGGAAAGATTCTCATGGAAAGGGTTGAAGGATAATATTATGAAACATGTTAATGAATGCCCCACATGTTAGAAAAACAAAGTGGGGCACACTCATCTATGTGTCCTCTTACAACCCTTTCCTATTCCAGAACGAAAATGGGAGAGCTTTTCCATGGATTTCATCAATGGTTTTCCCAAGGTACTTGGTAAGGATTGCATATTTGTAGGTGTGGATAAACTCACTAAATTTTATTGTTTATTTGTTGTTACTACCACATTCACTTCTGCACAAGTGATTGAACTCTTCTTTAAAGAAGTTTTCAGATTGCATGGGCTTCCCAAGAGCATTGTTTGTGACAAAGATAACATATTTTTTAGTGCATTTTGGCGAGAACTCTTCAAAATAGTGGGGACAAATTTGAAACCTAGCACAAGATATCATCCACAAACTGATGGTCAAATAGAGAGGGTAAATCAATGGTTGGAAGGCTACTTGAGGAACTATGTTAGTGGGCAGCAAAAAGCATGAATAAAATGGTTGCATTAGGGTGAGTTTTGCTACAATACTACTTTTCATATGTCCATTGGCATGTATCCTTTTAAAGCACTTTCTGGTTATGATTTTGTTGCAATTGCAACCATTTTCCCAAATTTTTGAAATTTTGGACCCTCCTTTTAATTTTATATTGCCTAAAATTGTTTGGATCCATGAACTCTATTTTGTTTTCCCTCTGCTACAAGTTTGGATTGTTTTGAGGTCAATTTTTTTCATGCTTTTCGGAAAATTACTAATGTCTGAAACTGCTTTGGGTTGTGGAATTTGAAGTTTGGTTTGAAAATGTTGTCCTTTGATCTGTGATTTCTTTCTTTGATATCAGAAGTCTATTTCTCATTCTTGCCGTTGTTTCGGAGGTGAAACAAACTTTTCATCATTGCCCAGCCGAAAGTCTTTTGGAACTTAACATTTTTTTAGTTTGGTTGTTCGGAGGTCATTTAAACAATGCATCGGAGCCATATTTCCCTACGGGGCCACCGTCGTGGAAGCTGAACAATGATTGTTCTGGCAAACAGCTTTGACTTTTTCGATGCTGTGATGTTATTATTTTGACTTGCTTTACGCTGTCGGAGGTTGGTTGAAGTTTGAGTCGGGGTTTTTTATCTTTATGAAGCCGTTGTTTTGGAGATGAGACAAGCTTTTTAGACGGCTGCACAACCCTAAGATTTTCCGAACACTTAACGTTTTCATGATGTTTCTGCACCATATTGGAAAGTTTATGACTTTGATCGAAGGCTGTAGTCTGATTACTTTCTGCCATTGCGGCTCCCGAGCGAACTGAATGTCCGACATATAACTGCTCTACTCGCCGATTTTTTGTTACAGTTTTCACCGATATGTTTATTTGCCGTGGAGCCCGTAGTCTTTTCATCTTCCACCATTGTGGCTACGTAATGCACTAACCTCCCGACGTTTATGTCGTTCTGTTCACCAACAAGGAGCTTTTTCGCCCGATGCTTTGGCATTTAGTCTTTTCGACACCGATAGACTTAATGGTCCCGCGGAACTCGTTGTCCGTCTAAAGCCCGTCGTTGTGGCTGTGAGTAAGACTATCATGCCGATGCTTTAATGGTTCAAGCCGTCGATAAGGTTTTTTCCCGTCGTTTTGTGAGTTTTTAACCCCCTTTGTGGGCGGCAGTGGTTTCTGATTCTTGTTAAGGTTTTCGCGACGAGAGCACAATATAGGGCCTCATTTTGATTATCATTTTTATTGTTAGTATGGTTTACGTTTGTTGAAAAGATGTAGTCCGAATTAATGATGAATTTTGTTTTAAATGCAGACGGACTTAGAAGATTCTCCAGATTACTGTTGCAAAGACGACATAGTTGAAGGACAAAGCAGAAGGAAGTTGGATAAAAAGTGATAGGCAGAGATGTTCTGAGATCAACGCGATCTCAGAAGGGACAAATAAAAGACAAAGTAGAATCGATAGCAACAGAGGGCCAAGCTTGAAAAGGTTCATCAGTTACCGATATGGTCCCATTTTATGAAGTACTCATAAGTCTAAATCCGAAATGTAACGCATTATATGAATCATGAGCACTCACAAAAGGACAAAATTGTGAGATTAAACGGTTTGGGGGAAGCCCAAGAGTCATTCGTGGGCAGCCCAACAATTTGGTTCTTTTGGTATAAATATAGAAGATTTAGATAGGAGGGGGACTTTTTCCCAGTTAGATTTGTGAAGACATATTGTAAGAAGAACTATTTCCTTTTGCAATAGATAATTACATATTGCCTGTTGGAGAAAGCTTGGTGGAATGTTCAAATGTTGTGCTATGGATTTGTTGAAGAGGAACTATTTCATTTTCAACTTTGTGTCCATTAACTGTGAGATCGTTCTAACTCTTTAAACCTATGTTCTCATTTGAATGTTCTCTTGTTTATTCTGTGATAATTTCCACTATGAGTAATGGAGGTTTTAAAGGTTGATGAGCTATCTTGTCGTGTATATTTTTATTCATGTTTATGTGTTTTGATTCTAGGAGTAGCTATCTGTGATTTATCTTAACATGTGAACAGTATTACATTACTCATGAATTAATATCTTGCTCCCTAGGGACAGCTTAGTTAGTGTTGTTTTTTCTAGTTGTGTGTGATTTAGATGTGAGAGAGTCTAAGATGAGAGGTAAGAACCTGTGCATCACATTGTGACCACTCCTTGCATTCTTTATCAATCTGCATCTTAGATAGGCACTTGCATATCATACTTAAAGTCAAAAATACTAAAATATATACGGTGGGCCGAGCCGCAACCCGTAAAACCCTTTGTTTTTGTTACTTGACCTACGGTAGCCGGACTGCAAACCGGACGGATTCCCTACACCAAATAGTCACGGGCTAGTTGGGAACATTGACTAGGGAGAATCCCTTGTTGTTGTTGCCTACGAATTTCCAAGCCTCAACAGATTCATCCACTTTTATTGACCATATTTTTTGTGATAATAGAGCTCCAAATACTAAGGATTGGATTAAAGAAAGTCAAGAAATTTTGAAGGTTTTGAAAGATAACTTGCAGGTTGCCCAAAATCAACAAAAACAATATGAAGAACACCATAGAGTTGAAAAGCGCTTCCAAGTGAATGAATTGGTATATTTGAGGTTGCATCCCTAAAAAACAAACCACCATAAAGGGTAAAGATTCAGAAAATCTCAAACCAAGGTTTTATGGTCCCTACAAAGTGATTCGAAAAATTGGAGAAGTGGCCAATAAATTGGAGCTTCGCATAGGAAGTAAAATTCATAATGTATTTCATGTTTCATTTCTAAAGAAGGTTATAGGTCAAAATATCTCAATTTCATATACATTACCTCCCTTGGATGATGAAGGAAAACTTCTTCTCATTCCAGAAAAAATATTGAAAACAAGGGAAAGAAGGTTAAGGAGCATAACAATAAAACAATACCTGGTACAATGGAAGGATTTTCCTAGCAAGGAATCCACTTGGGAAGATGAACAAATTTTTCGGCATCCAAACTTGGAATTGCTTGAGGACAAGTAGTGTTGGGTGGGGAGGACTGTCATGTACCCATCCCAATGAGACTACTAGTTAGCAATGTTTCACCCACCTACTAGTTCCCTAGGTTGGGGAGGAGGCATTAAATCTTGCAATAAGGGAGCTATGAGACCCAAGAGAACATTATTTTACCATATACACATTAAATTGGTTCATACAAATAATAAATATGGAGAAAATAAAGTGGCATTTCTTCATGAAGACATTTGGAGGTTCATGAAGACCTCGGGTGGCAGCTAGATTCTTCCTTACACATATCATGACTTAACCCCAAATTCAAAATTATGAGTAATGGAATGTTCTTGGAAGGTAAATAGGTGTCTATTATGAGTTCTTGGAACATTCACACCCCAACATTTTGATCCACATTTTTAAGGACTTTAGGTATCTACCTATGGGGCCGCAAAAAATTTCTCTTTCAGCTTCAATATATGACTTAATAGTATCCAAAACGATCTTAGTAACATTCCTTTCTAAAATTATATCGACCCAAAAATTGATATCCTTTCAGATGGTATTATTAACACTCTCCATTCGTTGAACCAGTTAAGGTGTCCAACCCTTAGGTTCACCTCCTTGAAATTTTTTATTCTGAAGTGTTAGTCTTGCCAACCATCATATAATATAAAATGGAATTCACTAAATAAAATATCATGGATATTCGAATAAACATACCTTCCTAACCATTTTGTTGAAGTCACTCGTGACCCCCTACTTTCTTCTTGAGCAAATTCTTGAGCTTTCTGATATACCCAATCCTAAATCTCAGACTTTGTCAAGTGCCAAAACATGTCCCCTTCATGATGATCCCAGTCCCGACAATGGAACCATTTGTTGGCTCAATCTAGACTAACCCATGTTGATCAACTTCAACCAGACCAACAAAAACCCAAGGTATCAACCCGATGGGTTTTAACCCCATCGACAACACCTGCGAAGAAAGTGAGGTCTCACCCAAGATACCTATAGGAGCTGCAAGAACCGGGTTTTTGTCGTAAAGAAGGATATATTCTCTTACTATACATCAACATAAAGGATAACAACAGATCAACTAGAATGATAGCATAATACAGTCCATTCACAACCTTAAATATATTCATAAAACCAATCGAAGCTTTGTCGATTCAATTACTTATTCAGACATTAACACATTATCATAGATCATAGAAATACACAAAAAAATATACACATTCATCATACACCATTTGATACAAGAAATTTAACATGGAAACCCAAGGCATAAAAACCACAAAAGCGCTCGTTAATTACCAAGATTCGTAGTTTGAATGCTTTGATCTGTGGACACACCCTATAGACATTCATCCACAATCCCCATTACATTAATTCTAGACACAACATGTGGATCAAAAGTATACTCACGACTTGTATTCATCTTCAACATAACAATACAAAATAATTCTATCGACATTCCAAACTTAGTGTTTTAAAACTTGACTTCAACCAACCCCAAAAATACCAACCCATTACATTTTGGTAGGCTCTACTGGTCGACTTTACATCTTGCACCCACTACCCCAAAAGTTGATAAACCTTCTAACTAACCCACCGAATTTTCCATCAGACTCGGTTAAAACAATTACTTTTCCCCCAAAATTTCAGAGTTGATCGATTCAACACCCGCTCTGTCGCAGCCCTGTTCACACCTCGACCAGGCTCCAAAACTTAGAGACCAAAATTAATCGAACTTTCCTAGGGGAAACAAATCGAATGAAACAACAAGCCAATCAACATCGAACAGAAAGAGAGTTTGAAACTGGAGATTGGGTATTTGTGAGATTACAACCCTATAAGCAATTATCACTTAAACAAGGCAGAAAGAGTAAACTAGATCCAAGGTTTTATGGAACATATCAGATCAAGAGGAATATAAGTCACATGGCATATGGATTGGAATTACTAGACACTATTTACATCCAAAACATTTTCCATGTATAATGTCTAAAAAAGGTGTTAGGATAGCACCAAAGAACACAAACAATGCTTCCCTTATTGGATGTTGTGAACTTAAGTGATTAAAGAATATATTATTCAATGGAAAAATATTTCTGAAGAAGACACTTTTGGGAATCATAACATTTTTTATAATGACATCCTTCATTACCATTCCTTTGAGGACAGAGCAAATTTTAAGGGAAGGGCAATGAAGTTACAAATATTTTAATATTAATTAATATTAGTAATTATAACAAGACACAAGTTTTCAAATTAGTTCCCAAGCCATATTTAATGCAAGACAATCAATTGTAATGATCCATATGGAGATTGGTGGCCACCCGCCTATTCCACTAGCTCAAAACAATTGTCAATTGTGGCAGTTTCCTAGTTATTCTCAATGGTTTTTCGGGTCCCAAACTTCTGGGGCCTTTTTGAGTCCCTAAACGACGTTTTTTGGAGATCCAGGGGGGGGAAATGATTGTCAGCAACATTCATTTGGATCCATTTGGAATATTGAAAGATCGGATAGACATTTTCAATGGGATATCAAGCACCCAAATCGGAGACCGTATGCAAAAGTTATGACCCTAGGAAGTTGATTGTTCAACTAACCACCTTGTGGCCACAAACTTTAAGGCGATTCATCTTCTAGGTTTATTTTTTTGAATTTTTGGGTTCTCTCCCTCATTCTTAATATAAATAGGCCATTTGGGCCTCATTTTTTATCCATCTTGGCATGGGTGAGCGTAGCAGCCACATCTCTTCTCAAAGATAACCACCACCATTCTAGTTGTTGTATTTACAGTTTGTTCTATTTTCGTCATTTAATAGAATATGTGTTTACTGTATCTTTGTTATCTTTGCAATATGTCGGTATTTATGATGCTATATATGTTCTTTCATTTCATTCCCACATAAATCCGGATCATGTAACTATCATCAATTCATTATCTATTATTCATATATTTATTTCAGATATTTCTAACGGTATCAGCCTCTTCCTCATTCATTTTTCATGTTTCAATTGTGGGATAAATCCCAGTAAAGACTTAATGGAATATATTTTGTCTATTATGGATGGTTGATGCTAGCAATATGATGAGAAAATCTTGCCAATGTTATAGACTTGTATTTTTGTATCAATAATGGTTTCTTACTTGGGATGATTTGCAAGTGGGATCTTTACTTTGCAAGGTTAAATTTATTTGGTTTGTGGTTGAATATGTGATGTATTTTCAACTCTTAATTGTATGCCCTAGGATTCCATGATTGATGAATATTATGCCAAGTTAGTATTGAAGATACCACTTCAATAATTCCCTTATAGTTCCTAGGATAAATATGGCATTTATTGGATATGGTAGGAATTGGCTCTCAAATCCTAGATATACTTGAATGTTAGTAAGTTCTTTATTACTATCCTTGATTGACCCCATTTTCCCATTTTATAAAACATTTATCTCCAATCCCTTCATCACCATTATATCTTACTTTCATAAAACAAATCTTAAATTATTAAGAGGCTTCCATAGTCGAACATATGATATATCATTTTTGGGATTATTTGCGTAGAGTATGCCATTAATTTATGACCTATATCCATGAGTATTAGTCACAACTAATTTATTTTTCATGATTTTGAATAGTCCACTTGGCACTCATTGCATCGGGTGATTCTCATAGGGGTGGAGAAGTGGGATTGAAACTAGTGAAAATAATCATATGACATCAAGAGTAACCTCTGAGGCTTACACCTGGTAACTGGGACTTCTTGAGATGTCACCCATCTCAAGATTCCTCTGGCTCAAGTGTGCTTAGTTGTGGGTATTTCCCCACCATCAAGCCCACTTAGCTCGCTACTCCATTTTCAAAAACTTAGCAAGTATTGTGCCTTATGGACTATTCAATTAGAGCTCCCTTAAATATTATATTTAAGCTGAGGCTTCCAATCAAGGTCGCTTAGCTTGCTACCCCATTTGCAAAACCTTAGCAAGTATTGTGCCTTATAAACTATTCAATTAGAGATCCCTTGACTGTTCTTTTAAGTATTGAGAGGCTTCCACAATCCAACATATGATATAACATTTTTTGGGAGTATGTCCGTAGAGTAAGTAATTAATCTATGACACATATCCATGAGTATTAGTCACAATGGACAAATTTCTTATGATTTTGAATAGTCCACTTAGCACTCATTGCATTGGGTGATACTCACACGGGTGAAGAAGTGGGATTAACACTAGCGAAATGAATAGTATGACATCATTTGTCACCTTCAGGGCTTGCGCCCTATAACCAGGACTTCCCAAGAGGTCACCCATACCAAGACTCCTTTGGATCGAGTGCGCTTAACTATGGAGTTTTACCCGCAATCAAGCTCACTTAGCTTGCAACTCCATTTGCAAAATCTTAACAAGTAGTGTGCCTTATGAACTATTCAATTAGGGCTCCCTTGCCTCTTATATTTAGTTATAGAGAGGCTTCCATATTCCAACAAATGATTATCACTTTTGGGATTATTTTCCTAGAGTAAGTCACTATTATATGGCCCATATGCATGACTATTAGTTGCAAATGGCCAATTTCTCATGATTTTGAATAGTCTACTTAGCGTTCAAGAGTAGAAGAGGGTGGGTGAGGTGACAGTGACCCCCTCTTAGTTATCCATTTAATCCATCACTAGTTTAGGAATTTTAATCTCAAGATGTTGGTTTGTGTGGTAGCAGGGCCATAAGACAAATATTAAATGGAGCATTTATCAAAGAAATAAGAGGATGATTATGATGTAGGAACAATTGCAATTTCAAAGGAAAATATGGAGGGAAATAACTAACCATCTGGTTTTCAAAAACACCTTCTTTTGAACGATAAGGTTCGATGCCATCCATTAAAATACACCTTTAGCGTAGTTATTTTAGCACTAAATGGTAAGCTCAAATAGTGAACCGTGTTGGTTTGACGGAGTACAACACTACATGGGATAAAATTCCACTAAATGACCCCATTTCAAATGCCTTTTTCGACATGGTTTTTGCCTAAATTTAGGAGTTGTAAATTCAATAATTGCAAATCTGCAAGTTTATCAACTTAAAATTACAACCAAGTGGTATTTTTAGTCTCTAAATCATCCATAATATCATAATTGCAAATTGAACCACAAATTGATCAAATTTAAGGATTCTTGGTTTGTTGAATTCAGATGGAAGTGTTTGGTAATGGGGCAATTTAGTTAATAGTTAAACAACACCATACATGTCCAAGTTACTTCCTCTTCTTTACAAAACAAATCATGGAAGGATAATTTGGAAAAGAAAAAACCATTAGAACAATTTTCTTTGGAGATGTTTTTTGGATGGAATCATAAGTAGGATATTGTTGTAACTTGAATATTATATTTAAGGGGTGGACATTACTATTTTACCTTAGAGTCTTTTATTGAAAAAGAGAGAAGGGTTTTTTAGGAGTTCACTAAATGTAATTTGTTTACTAGTGTGCATTTTTCCAATCATATTAACCATGAGGAAGTATTTGTATTTCCTTTCACCATGGATGCTTTTGATGAAGATGAAGAATTGACTCTTTGAAAAATGCAATAAATTTGTGAGAAAAAAATGTTATTTTGTAGGAATCTCATCATAAACTTCATGATAAAGTTGCTTCCTTCCACACTATTAATGAGAAGCATCATTATGAGAGTGTCTTGTTGCAGGCTAATGATGCTTAGTGGTAGGATAGAGTTCTCTCTTATAAGTCTCTAACACTCACATTCTTAAAGAAGTTGCTTCTTTGCAAGGTACTATTGCTTGTCAGTGAAACTCTATTGTTCAATGTTATGATCAGTGGAAAGAAAAAAAAATCCATCCATAGTTTATGTTTCCTCAATATGAATTTTGCCAAAGAAATAAGTGAATTAAAAGGTAGGAAGGACCAATTAAGTGATGGTGCTTGAAATATGCCTGGTTATGTTTACAAAGATTCTAGACATATCGCTTGTATTTCAAAAAAGTATGATCAGCAAGTTAATAGTTGGACTATGTGTATTAATGAAATGAAATGAGAAACTTTAAACATTATCGCATATAAAAAAAACTCACGAATGAATTAGGGGAGAAGGAAGAGGTTGACACCTTACAAAAAGATAATTAGTTTTCATTAGGATGCTACTTCCTCTAATGCACTATTAGCTACTCATGAACAATCTTCTCTTACATTTGAGAGCATACAAAAAGTTGTTTCCATGGATATTACATTTGAGAGCATACAAAAAGTTGTTTCCATTAGATGAGATATACATGTATTTATGTTCTTGAATGAAACATTCCATCTCATTCAATTACAACCAAAAATAAGTTTGAGAATATATCAAATTATAAAAGCTTATTAATCAACATAATTATTTTTTCCTCATATAAAAATAAACTAAAAATATTTCACAAACATTCAACAACTTTATGATTTAAACTTCAAAGTAATCAACATACTTTAGACGTTATAAATTTCTCATTAAAAACATTTATCAATTCATATAACATAATATATAAAATTTAATCTATAATCCATCTAGTATTACACCATAATAAATAAGATAAATAATCTATCCATAATCCACATAATATAATATTAATAACATAAAAAAATATAATATTATTAAACAACATCTTACACGTAAAAATAAATATTACACATAACAACTTGTCACTAGTATAATGCAGCCTAGTTAATTAACTTATGTTGCATCTTGGAATTACAATGTTTTCTAAAGTAATATAATAATTATATATTAAATTTAATATTTTAAAAATAGAAAATATTTATTTTTATATTTAAAAATAGATATTCTTATTTTATGATTGGAAGTGACAATTTACCCCTGCGTGGAGCCCGAATTGTCAGATTAAAAAATAAAAATAAAAATTTAAAAATCTTAAAAAAACTATAAATTGCCAGCACGAACAATTCCCAATAATGCAATGTATAAACCTGTAACGTCAGCTTACAGCGGTCACTTCTGATTAATGCAAAATACACAGTTGTAATCCATCTATAATGCGACTTGCGAGGATGATATTTTTTACAGTTGTAATTCCATCTGCAATGCAACTCCCGAGGATGATATTTTTTTAGCAGTAGCAATGACCTGCAATGCAACTTCCATCTTAAGATATTCTCAAATAGCATCTGTGGAAGCTTCAATATAAGTTGCCTCACTCTCATAAGTATTATCACCGTTGCTTAATTTACATAATAACTATGAATACCGTATACTTATTACTTTTCTCAATGCTAGTAAAACGCATGAATTAAATACCACTCCTATGTTTAGAGCAGTCATAGTGTTTATCATGTGTTATTAATAGAAAATATAAGTATTATAAACATATTAGTATTGAGCGTGACTAAGCTCTTACTCAAAGTGCAAATCATAATGAGATGTAATTTTGTATTTGTATAAATTGTATATATTTACTAGTAATAATGAGATTTTGTTTTTGATGGGCTTTTTTTAATATTAGACTAAATTCAATAATAATAAAAAAGTTATGCTTAACGAACTAATAATTTCAAGTACCAAAAAAACTCCACCAAAACATAAATAAAAATATTGTACACATAAACAAAAACATAACATTAACCTATCAAAACATAAAATAATACTAGCAATTGCTCCAAAAAGGTGCAACAATAGGCCGATAGGTCATTGTTGGAGGTGAAATGACTTTAAAAAAAAACCTAAAACTAAGAAAATGTATAATTTTTTCATTCCTCCTCTTCCTACTTGTATCTAGTTTCTTATTATTTGTATCTATTAATCTGGCTCAAAAGCTTTTTTGGTTCAAAATCATTATCTTAAACATTTTAGTTATAATTTCTATAAAGAATTTATTAATATTTTTACATGTTTGGTGATTCTCACTAGATTTTTGAATTAATGGTTCTTGTTTATGTTTAATAAAATGGATTATGACATATAAATAAATCCATGTGAAGGTTTATGAGCAATAACATACAAAATTTTCTAACGTAAGCAGAAGTGATTACATTACAACACATAACTATCTTGATAAGAAATGGCTGAAAGAAATCATGTGCTGCATCAAATATGCTCACCCAATTAGTTCCAAAATCTCAAATTATCATCAAACTATTGTAACTAGATTCTTATCTAAGATCTGTCATGAACTTTTTTCAATCTTCTTAGCATATACATCCTTACTATTGTTGATGCATCATAAAAATTACTATTGTTATTGATCATCAATCATTATCTGAAATTTTTGGCTAAGTCAAATAAAAATGTCGTGTTGGCTCTATTTTCCAGGAATGCTCGTAATCTGCAAACAGTAACTCTGCATTTCTTCAAAATTATTATGAGTATGTCATCATAAATTATATGGATAATAACATTCATGAGCTGAACATATGTTGAAAGCTTAAGTTTGTTCCATGTCTGGCCAAACTAATGAAAATACTGCCTGGAGATGAACATAACCCATTTCCGGCTTGGATTATAGTCTATTGGATTCTTATTGTATTCATTCCCAACGAGGATTTCACATTAAAAATTATGTCTCTTACTTATCTCCAACATTAACATCACAATTTCAAATCCGTCTCTTCATTATCTCCAACATCAACACTACAATTTCAAATTCGTCTCTTCCTTATCTCCAACACTCCAACATCAACACTACAATTTCAAATTCATCTCTTCCTTATCTCCAACACTAACACTACAATTTCAAAGACGCTGAAATGTATACAAGGCTATATCGTTGTCTACAAAAACGTTTTGCTCACTACTCCACTATATTTCATTCCCTAGAAAATCCACTCTAGAGTTTATACATCAAAGTGAATTCCTTGGAGATTTGCCTATGTTTCCCGTGTGTCTCAAATTCAAAGTTTACTTCAACATTTGCAAAATTGGATTGGTCTGATTTCCATTCTACATCTCTGCAACTCTTTTCCATTGTGCTGCTAGCTAAGTAGAAAGAAATAAATTATTTTAAGTTCAGATTTATATAAATAACCAAAGTAGGTCAATTGGACTGAAATTACATCCCCCATAACAGAAAATAAACAGGATATACAAGTTTTCAGTGTCATTCATGGGTGTTATATGATAATCTCCATTCCTTTTCATACTTACCTCCCTCTGAATACATTCATCCTGACCAATTCTCAAGTCTTAATTGTCTATAAATGTCTGACCAATTCTCGAGTCTTAATTGTCTATAAATGCTACACTTATTATTGTTGGCTTTTGAATTGTTGTTTCAATACAATTGGTTTAGTAACTAACATAAACCTTGGTTGTGGTTGGATCTCTATTTGTTTGAGCCAGTGTGATAAGTTACCAATTACTTTATTTTCTCTTTCAATCATGTAGTACATTGGTGATATTTTTTATATTTCTTGATTTGTGCTCTATATTTCAATGTTCAGCATAAGGCTTTAGCAACAAAAATTAACTTGTGCAAACAGCTAGTACTATATTTGGAGTGTCAAATTCAAAACCTTCCAATTATGTCATAGACTTGGGATTATTATGATGGGACCAAATATTATCACAAACTATTCCCAAGTGTAATTTTTTTACTCTGCATCTACTCTGTTTTTTTTAATATATTTATCTCATTTCTCTGTTTAAGGCTCACTTACTAGGAAGGTAATTATCTTTAACATTATCAGATCTCAATCTGCCAAAAGTATTTTTAATGTAAAGCACTATTGCAACATCTAAATTAAAGACAGTAGAACTTTCAACTTCAACACATTTCTTTTATTGCAACATCTAAATTAAAGACAATAGAACTTTCAACTTCATTTCTTTCCGGATATGATGGAGATTTTTGCTGCCATGGGATTTTCACATGTTGTTATTGATATTTAGCCTTTCCTTCGGTAAATAAAAAGGTTTACAAATCATCTAGGTTTACAAATCATCTATTACTTAATTCATAGGTACCTAATTTCACCCTCGATTTACCAAAGAAGATCATCTCTCATGGGATCTATGATTCATTCTATCTTGGAAATAACTTAGAAATATGTACAAATTTTCCAGTGATAAAATTAT
The DNA here is from genome assembly GCA_001517045.1 of Pseudotsuga menziesii. Taxonomy (NCBI): domain Eukaryota; kingdom Viridiplantae; phylum Streptophyta; class Pinopsida; order Pinales; family Pinaceae; genus Pseudotsuga; species Pseudotsuga menziesii. The sequence goes on along the minus strand of LPNX011165822.1, from coordinate 77,148 downwards.
TGAAAGAACTCGTTAATTAGAAAGAGTCGTAGTTCGAATGCTTTGGTATGCACACATAGCTTGTAGACATTCTGCCACCATAACCATTGCATTGGTTTTTCACACAAATATTGTGGATCGGCAGTATACTCACTACTCTTATTCATCTTCAACATAACAATACAAAATCATTCTATTGACATTACAAACTTGTCTTTTTAAAGCTTTACTTCAACCAACCCTAAAAATCCCAACCCATTACATCTTTATAGTATAAACTAGATGACTTTACATCTCTTTCCCACTACCCCAAAATTGGACAAACCTTCTAACTAACTCACCGACTTTTCCATCAGACTCTGTCAAAACAATTACTTTTCTGCAAATTCTGCCCAAAATTTCATAGCTGACCGATTCAACACCCACTCCACCACAGCCTTGTTCACACCTCGACCAAGCTCCAAAAATTAGAGACCAAAATTAAGCAAACTTTACTAAGTTTAACAATCCCCCAACACTCACATGTGGCTCATCCCGAGCCACTTCAGATGGAAACCTCTTGCGTGTTCAACTTAGCTCAAAAATATTGAAATATTGCCATCACTTCCTCATACTGTCCTTGAATATCCGCTTTAAATTTGGAAACCTCTTTGACAAGTTTAGAACTTAAATGTTCTGAAACATCTACCACAATCATATCTAAATATTGCTTGAACTTGACATGGAATAGAGGAATGGTCACAGTCACCTACTCTTCCTTTTCTTGAATCTCTGTGTCACGATATATTATTCTTTGTTGTTGTGTCCATATTTTGTATACCTGTCGCTACGATACTTTAAGATCAATAACCTTACTTGTCTTCTCGACAAGTGATAAGGTTTTCAATGAGGTTTGCAGATCGACTAGACTTGTCTCTCATGCATGAAGTCTCTAAGTTTACATATTGCAGCTCCATAGCATCCATTAAGTCCTCTCATGCATGGGAAACATTCTCATATGCCTTAGCACAAAGTGCCTAGCCTCTTGAATCTATCGCATATCCTCTTCAACCTTATCTCGTCGCTCTTCCGGTACTTTAGGAAATGTACTGAGGAGAAGCTTAGCTTCTAAGTCTGCAATATTTTGGTGTAAATCACTAGAAACTTCCCCTAATTTGATGATATGAGATTCAACAATCATGGCACGTGTGACCCCAACCTCTAGAACTTCCTGACATGAAAGAGAAACAAATTTCTCTAGTCATTGCCTATCTTCCTGCCACTTATGCATTTTCTTTTCATTGTCTTCTGACTAAATTTGCAACGAAGACATGATGCTCTTCGACTTCTTTTTTTATCATACATCGCATGCTCCCATGGCTTGATTTCCTCAATTGCTACCTGTTGAATGTTGTGCCATATGGACATTGGTAGCACATACATTTCTAACCTAACATAAGCAATATCCTATATAGTATTATTCAACTTCGTCGTGCCTAAATCAAGTGCTCTGGTGATCCGGATTTATGCAGGAATGCTATAGAATACACAAACAACCATAGAAACAAAGATGCAGCGGAAATAGTACTTCATTTCATTAATCAAAGAATTGAAACTTGTTTACATACATAATGGAAATAAACTAGCTAGAGTGCTGGTAGCTTATCTCTGAGAAGAGATGTGGCAGCTACATGCCTCTGAAATCTGTGTTACAATGAGGCTCGAAGGCCTATATATTATTGAGAAATAGTGGAAACCCTACACATCCAAAAACCTAACCCTAGGAGGTGAAACGCCAGAATGTGGGCCCCGTTGGGTAACTTGGTACATCAATTTCCCAGGGTCGTAACTTTGGCATACTACCTCTGTTTGATGTGCATGATACATTGTTAGAAATATCTATTCAAATACTACATACATAAACAACTAATATTAAGTTTGAAATGAACTCATATTTGCTTGAACATTCGATGCCGAAAAAACATCGTTTAGGGCCTCAAAACGGCTCCGGAAGTTTAGGACCCAAAAACTGCCAAAAATAGTAAATTATGCTACAATTAAGGAAACTAGAAAACTAAAAGAAACAATGGTGTGGGTCCAAGTGGAATAGGTGGGTGGCCACCAATATCCTCTTGGATCATCTGTGTACCACCTGAGCCTTACGATGTTATCGCGATGTTTGGAATTCAGCCATATGATCATCAGAGGGGCCAACTTCTTTCGATTGCGTCACATTCTTAGGTAGTGACTCTTACTTCTTTCATATATTTACAAAGAGTTTTAAGCAGTTCGATGACTCCCCTGAAGAGTTTAGTATCCCGGTTGTCAATCTTCTGATAAGTTTCTTTGGAAACCTCGGCCATTCTATCCACCAATAGATTATAATCCTCATCAGTTAAACTGGAAGGTGTGGAGTCCCTAACATCATTTTTCTTCTTCCTTCCCTTTTTCTCAATGTCAATAGATTTCCTCTTAGCTCTAAAATTCGGATTTGTCAAGGTAGCACTTGAATGTTTGTCACTATCATGGTGACATCTAGACGGGTTGTATTCTTCTAGTGGGATCCCTGGCTAGGTCCCCGATGTACCATCCTGTTGTGTCTCATTTTCAACAGACAATTGATCTTTTGTGACAAGTTGCTTCCATTCCTCCTACTAGTTCTAAACTATGGTATCAATTTCTTATTCTGATAATTGGAAAGTAGTAGTTAACCATTGGTGCTGGGGATCCATTCAAGTTTGTTGAATATAGATGTGGTGAGCCCTTGCAGTAAACTTGATGATATTCCTATATTTCTATACAGTAGTAACTTCAATCCTTGAATCCTTCCCAATATTATGCCTTAATGCATAATCTTGTGTTATGTCTCCATCCCAATGAAACTACTAGTTAGCAATATTTCACCCACCTATTAGTTCCCTAGATTGGGGAGGAGGCAGTAAATATTGCAATAAGGGAGCTATGAGTCCCAAGAGAACCTTAGTTTACCATATTTACATTAAATTGGGTCATACAAATAATAAATATGGAGAAAATAAAGTGGCATTGCTTCATGAAGACATTTGGAGGTTCATGAAGACCTTGGGTGCTTAGATTCTTTCTTACACATGTCATGAATTAACCCCAGATTCAAAATTATGAGTAATGGAACATTCTTGGAAGGTGAATAGGTGTCAATTAACATTTCATGATCCCAAGGATTCAAATAGGTGAAGAGAAATAACTCCCCATGGAAGAGGAAGAGACTATAAAGAAACTATGTGCCACTTGGAGAGAGATTCCGTGCATTTTATGACAACAATGATGGAAGGTTCTATGACAAAATCAGAACTGATTGTAGAATGAATTGAAGACCTATGACAATATGACATGTCAGGGATAAAAACAGCCTCCAAGACGGTGCACTTCGGGTTTGGTAGCAACAATTCAAATTTGGAGGAAGATGGAGGGATGAGGAGAAGGATAAGTGTCATAGGGATTACTAAACACCAAGGATGAGTTGGAGGAAGCCTATGGGAGGGAATTATACCTTGGAGGGCCTTAGGAAATTTATAAAATTATTTCAATAGGAATGAGAATGGATTTTGATCATTTGATCATTTTTCTTTGGCATTTTGGAAAGCACTAGCTTGTCCATTGCACGGTGAGTGCTCACTCTCCCTACTAGTGAGCCAATTTTGAGGGAGTTGGATTCTCATCCAAATTGGATGTTGGTTAATGGAGTGTTTTTATTGCATATAGGAGGATTCTATAGTTTGTGATCCATATTTCCTCCCATTCTCTAATTCCCTACTTCAGTATTCCCATGTTTCCATATGATGGAGCACTGGTGTGAATGATGCTTGTGCCTTGTTGAGTCCAATTGATGCAGAAGAGTTGGTGGATTATTTATGTCTTTGTAATATGTCTTCCATAGTCTTTGTAAGTAGAAATTTTTCCACTTCGGCGAAAGTCAACACCCATGAATAGTAGTAGTACACATCATGATGAGAAGGAGACCCATGAGGAAGCTATCTTTTCAAATACTGGACCTAATATCTGACCCCATGAATTCAAGAATCAGGATGGACCTACAATTCCTCGGTTTTTAGAGTCCAAAGAGGGCTCTTACACTACTTATGAATCATGATGTGAGAGAAGCAGCAAATGATTAGCAGCAACTAAGTGATGAATGTAGGAAAGTCCTAACTTTCGATCAGATCATTAGGGCCTCTCTTCAATGTAATCATGGAGGAAGTGGACATAGGACACCTCCTCTCAATCAGGAATTAAAGTATACCATGGGAAAAGTAACTATTCCTTCCTTTTATGGTTCTTCTCAAATGTATGCTAGTGTTTTGTTACAAAAATTAAGTGTGTATTTCCAGTTAAATCCTATGGTCAAAGAAGATGCATTGAAAATGGTCATTTTACATCTTGAAGGGGAAGCTAGTGATTGTTGGTTCCATGGTCTTAGAACCTTGGGACATGATCAAATTTTATATTATGAGGGTTTCTCCCATGCATTAATGGAGAGTTTTGAGAGGAAAGACCTCGAACTTCCTTACAAAGAACAAGAACAATTGAAGCAAGTTGGAACTCCTGAAACATATATGTTAGAATTTCAAACGCTTTTAGTAATGGTTTCTGATGTGTCTATCACTAGGTTGGTTTTAATATTTACTGAAGGATTGACAGAACCTTTTAGAGGGCTCATGAAAGAACACAAGCCATCTACATTGAAGGATGCCATGAATTTGACAAGAGATTTGCATAATGTGTTGCCGAGAACCAAATACCCCCTAATACTCATGGATGAAACTTTCGATGGTAGAGAGGAGAAAGTTAAGGGATGAAACTTTCGATGGTTTCACAGTCATCATTCCAGGTAACAATTCTATGGACTACACCAAATGGATTCCAAAGCTTCAAGTTACTATAGGAAATCATACTATCACTGACAAATTCTATGTAATGAATGTGGCTGATATAAATGTGGTTTTGGGAGTCTAATGGTTTTATTATTTAGGGGAGCATACAATGAACTATCAAGTCCCTAAAATGAGGTTCAAAAATTCGGAAGGGAAACCCATATTGTTGATGGGAATGCACACTTACCCACAACATGGTGTCCTCTCATAGTATATTGAGGCATGGAGACATAGAATAGGCTTCTTAATGTTTAATTACATATTATAAACCTCATTTGAATCTTGTCAACAATCCTAAAGAGATAGAGCAGTTATTGAGTAAGTTGAGAGGGTTTTTAGAGACCTTCCCCTAGGAAGACCACCAGACAGAGGGGTGGAGCATATCATTGAGTTAGAGATAGGAACAAAACCTATAAAAATGAAGCCCTATAGGCACCCCAAAAGGATTTGAGATGATATTGAGGAGGCCATTCAATAACTATTGGATTTGGGTCTCATAAGGCCTAGTTCAAGCCCATATGCTTCTTTAGTTGTTATGGTAAAGAAAAAGGATGGAACTTGGAGGATGTGCATTGATTTTAGAGCTTTGAATAAGAATACTGTGAAGAATAGATATCCCATCCAAAGGATTGATGAGATCATGGATGATCTCCATGGATCCAAGTTCTTCTCAAAGATTGATCTTGTATCTAGTTATCATCAAATTCGAATGAGGGAAGAAGACATACCATAGGTTGCTTTCAAATGCCACTATGGTCACTTTGAGTTTGTTTCCATGCCCTTTGGATTGCTAAATGCTCCTGCCACATTCCAATAATGCATGAAAAATATCTTCCATAAGAAACTTCGTAAGTTTGTACTAGTTTTATTTCATGACATTCTTATTTACAATAAAGCATGGAAGGAACATTTGCAGAATCTAGAAGTGGTATTAAAAATTCTACATGATTAATCTTTATTTGCTAAGCTGTCAAAATGTGAGTTTGGCTTGACATAACTTGTGTATCTTGGACACATAATTGGTCAAGATGTGTGAAGTTGGATATGGAAAAAATAAAATCCATCATAGAATGGCCTCGTCCCAAAAATCTCACTGAATTGATAGGATTCATTGGAATTTGTACCTACTATAGGAAGTTTGTAAAGGGGTTCTCCCAACTCACTTCACCTCTCACTGATTTGGCAAATAAATATGCTTTCCAGTGGCATGAAGGAGCTGGAAAATCTTTCCAAATAATGAAATAGGTAATAAGCAATTTCCCTATTCTAGCCTTGCTTGGTTTTTCTAAACCATTTGTCTTGGAATGTGATGCATCAGGAGAAGGCATTGGAGCAATCCTAAAGCAAGAAAAACACCCAAACACCCAATAGCTTTAGAGAGTAGGAAGCTACAACCACATTAGAATATTTACTCCATTTATTATAAATAAATGGTATCCATCATGCATGCCTTGATCAAGTTTAGGCAATACTTGGTGGGAAACAAGTTTGTGGTCAAAACTGATGATAACAACTCAAGGCACTTCCTCACTCAAAAGGATCTAAAGGAAAGGAAACAAAAGTGGGTGAGTAGGATTAAAGAATTTTAATTTGATATTGAATATGTGAAGGGAAAGAATAATGTGGTAGATAATTCCTTATCTAGAAGACCTTCTATTTCTCTAATGGATGTAGTAGAAAATTGGAAAGCCATATTAGAAGTAGAGTATGCCAAGGATAGGTTTTCTTGTGAATTTTTTGATGGGACTAACCATGATGATAGGTATAAAGTGTTGGAAATAATAATCTACTACAAAGATAGAATCTATTTGGTCCCTGTTTCAAGTTTGAAGGAGAAATTTTTTAAGAAAGCTCATGATTCTCCTTGGCAGGTCACTCTGGTTTCTTCAAAACATATAGAATGTTGAGGGAAAGATTCTCATGGAAAGGGTTGAAGGATAATATTATTAAATATGTTAATGAATTCCCCACATGTTAGAAAAACAAAGTGGGGCACACTCATCTATGTGTCCTCTTACAACCCTTTCCTATTCCAAAACGAAAATGGGAGAGCATTTCCATGGATTTCATCACTGGTTTTCCCAAGGTACTTGGTAAGGATTGCATATTTGTAGGTGTGGATAAACTCACTAAATTTTATTGTTTATTTGTTGTTACTACCACATTCACTTCTACACAAGTGATTGAACTATTCTTTAAAGAAGTTTTCAGATTGCATGGGCTTTCGAAGAGCATTGTTAGTGACAAAGATAACATATTTTTTAGTGCATTTTGGTGAAAACTCTTCAAAATAGTGGGGACAAATTTGAAACCTAGCACAAGATATCATCCACAAACTAATGGTAAAACAGAGAGGGTAAATCAATGGTTGGAAGGCTACTTGAGGAACTATGTTAGTGGGCAGCAAAAAGCATGGATAAAATGGTTGCATTAGGGTGAGTTTTGCTACAATACTACTTTTCATATGTCCATTGGCATGTATCCTTTTAAATCACTTTCTAGTTATAATTCATCCACTTTTATTGACCACATTTTTGGTGATAATAGAGCTTCAAATACTAAGGATTGGATTGAAGAAAGTCAAGAAATTTTGAAGGTTTTGAAAGATAACTTGCAGGTTTCCCAAAATCAACAAAAACAATATGAAGACCACCATAGAGTTGAAAAGCGCTTCCAAGTGAATGAATTGGTATATTTGAGGTTGCATCCCTACAAAAAAACCACCATAAAGGGTAAAGGTTCAGAAAATCTCAAACCAAGGTTTTATGGTCCCTACAAAGTGATTCGAAAAATTGGAGAAGTGGCCAATAAATTGGAGCTTCGCATAGGAAGTAAAATTCATAATGTATTTCATGTTTCATGTCTAAAGAAGTTTATAGGTCAAAATATCTCAATTTCATATACATTACCTCCCTTGGATAATGAAGGAAAACTTCTTCACATTCCGGAAAAAATATTGAAAAGAAGGGAAAGAAGGTTAAGGAGCATAACAATAAAACAATACCTAGTACAATGGAAGGATTTTCCTAGCAAGGAATCCACTTGGGAAGATGAACAAATTTTTCAGCATCCAAACTTGGAATTGCTTGAGGACAAGTAGTGTTGGGTGGGTAGGACTGTCATGTCCCCATCCCAATTAGACTACTAGTTAGCAATGTTTCACCCACCTACTAATTCCCTAGGTTGGGGAGGAGGCATTAAATCTTGCAATAAGGGAGCTATGAGACCCAAGAGAACATTATTTTACCATATACACATTAAATTGGTTCATACAAATAATAAATATGTAGAAAATAAAGTGGCATTTCTTCATGAAGACATTTGGAGGTTCATGAAGACCTCGGGTGACAGCTAGATTCTTCCTTACACATGTCATGACTTAACCCCAAATTCAAAATTATGAGTAATGGAATGTTCTTGGAAGGTAAATAGGTGTCTATTATGAGTTCTTGGAACATTCACACCCCAACATTTTGATCCACATTTTTAAGGACTTTAGGTATCTACCTATGGGGCCGCAAAAAAAATCCCTTTCAGCTTCAATATATGACTTAATAGTATCCAAAACAATCTTAGTAACATTCCTTTCTAAAATTATATCGACCCAAAAATTGATTTCCTTTCAGATGGTATTATTAACACTCTCCATTCGTTGAACTAGTTGAGGTGTCCAACCCTTAGGTTCACCTCCTTGAAATTTTTTATTCTTAAGTGTTAGTCTTGCCAACCATCATATAATATAAAGTGGAATCCACTAAATAAAATATCATGGATATTTGAATAAACATACCTTCCTAACCATTTTGTTGAAGTCAGTCATGACCCCCTACTTTCTTCTTGAGCAAATTCTTAAGCTTTCTGATATACCCAATCCTAAATCTCAGGCTTTGTCAAGTGCCAAAACTGCTTGTCCCCTTCATGATGATCCCAGTCCCGCCAATGGAACCATTTGTTGGCTCAATATCAACTAACCCATGTTGATCAACTTCAACCAGACCAACAAAAACTTAAGGTATCGGCCCGACGGGTTTTAACCCCATCAACAACACCTACGAAGAAAGTGAGGTCTCACCCAAGATACCTATAGGAGCTGCAAGAACTGGGTTTTTGTCGTAAAGAAGGATATATTCTCTTACTATACATCAACATAAAGGATAATGACAGATCAACTAGAATGATAGCATATTACAGTCCATTCACAACCTTAAATATATTCATAAAACCAATCGAAGCTTTGTCAATTCAATTACTTATTCAGACATTAACACATTATCATAGATCATAGAAATACACAAAAAAATATACACATTCATCATACACCATTTGATACAAGAAATTTAACATGGAAACCCAAGGCATAAAAACCACAAAAGCGCTCGTTAATTACCAAGATTCGTAGTTTGAACGCTTTGATTAGTGCACACACCCTGTAGACATTCATCCACAATCCCCATTACATTAATTCTAGACACAATATGTGGATCGAAATCATACTCGCGACTCGTATTCACCTTCAACATAACTATACAAAATCATTCTATTGACATTCTAAACTTAGTGTTTTAAAACTTGACTTCAACCAACCCCAAAAAAACCAACCAATTACATTTTGGTAGGCTCTACTGGTCGACTTTACATATTGCACCCACTACCCCAAAAGTTGATAAACCTTCTAACTAACCCACCGAATTTTCCATCATACTCAGTCAAAACAATTACTTTTCCCCCAAATTCTACCCAAAATTTCGGAGTTGACCGATTCAACACCCACTCCATCGTAGCCCTGTTCACACCTTGACTAGGATCCAAAACTTAGAGACCAAAATTAATTGAAATTTCCTAGGGGCAACAAATCGAATGAAACAACAAGCCAATCAACATCGAACAGAAAGAGAGTTTGAAATTGGAGATTGTGTATTTGTGAGATTACAATCCTATAATCAATTATCACTTAAATAAGGCAGAAAGAGTAAACTAGATCCAAGGTTTTATGGAACATATCAGATCAACAGGAATATTAATCACATGGCATATGGATTGGAATTACTAGACACAATTTACATCCAAAACATTTTCCATGTATAATGTCTAAAATAGGTGTTAGGATAGCACCAAAGAACACAAACAATGCTTCCCTTATTGGATGTTGCGAACTTAAGTGATTAAAGAATATATTATTAAATGGAAAAATATTTCTGAAGAAGACACTTTTGGGAATCATAACATTTTTGATAATGACATCCTTCATTACCATTCCTTTGAGGACAGAGCAAATTTTAAGTGAAGGGCAATGACGTTACAAATATTTAATATTAATTAATATTAGTAATTATAACAAGACACAAGTTTTCAAATTAGTGCCCAAGCCATATTTAATGCAGGACAATCAATTGTAATGATCCATATGGAGATCGGTGGCCACCCGTCTATTCCACTAGCTCAAAATAATTGTCAATTGTGGCAGTTTCCTAGTTATTTCTCAACGGTTTTTCGGGTCCCAAACTTCTGGGGCCTTTTTGAGACCCTAAACGACGTTTTTTGGAGATTCAGGGGGGGAAATGATTGTCGACGACATTCATTTGGATCCATTTTGAATATGTAAATATTGAATAGACATTTTCAACGGGCTATCAAGCACCCAAATCGGAGATCGTATGCAAAAGTTATGACCCTAGGAAGTTGATTGTTCAACTAACCACCTTGTGGCCACAAACTTTAAGGCGATTCATCTTCTAGGTTTATTTTTTTGAATTTTTGGGTTCTCTCCCTCATTCTTAGTATAAATAGGCCATTTGGGCCTCATTTTTTATTCATCTTGGCATGGGTGAGCGTAACAGCCACATCTCTTCTCAAAGATAACTACCACCATTCTAGTTGTTGTATTTACAGTTTGTTCTATTTTCGTCATTTAATAGAATATGTGTTTACTGTATCTTTGTTATCTTTGCAATATGTCGGTATTTATGATGCTATATATGTTCTTTCATTTCATTCCCACATAAATCCGGATCATGTAACTATCATCAATTCATTATCTATTATTCATATATTTATTTCAGATATTTCTAACGGTATCAGCCTCTTCCTCATTCATTTTTCATGTTTCAATTGTGGGATAAATCCCAGTAAAGACTTAATGGAATATATTTTGTCTCTTATGGATGGTTGATGCTAGCAATATGATGAGAAAACCTTGCCAATGTTATAGACTTGTATTTTTGTATCAATAATGGTTTCTTACTTGGGATGATTTGCAAGTGGGATCTTTACTTTGCAAGGTTAAATTTATTTGGTTTGTGGTTAAATATGTGATGTATTTTCAACTCTTAATTGTATGCCCTAGGATTCCATGCTTGATGAATATTATGCCAAGTTAGTATTGAAGATACCACTTCAATAATTCCCTTGTAGTTCCTAGGATATATATGGCATTTATTGGATATGGTAGGAATTGGCTCTCAAATCCTAGATATACTTGAATGTTAGTAAGTTCTTTATTACTATCCTTGATTGACCCCATTTTCCCATTTTATAAAACATTTATCTCCAATCCCTTCATCACCATTATATCTTACTTTCATAAAAAAAAACTTAAATTATTAAGAGGCTTCCATAGTCAAACATATGATATATCATTTTTGGGATTATTTGCGTAGAGTATGCCATTAATTTATGACCTATATCCAGGAGTATTAGTCACAACTAATTTATTTTTCATGATTTTGAATAGTCCACTTAGCACTCATTGCATCAGGTGATTCTCATAGGGGTGGAGAAGTGGGATTGAAACTAGTGAAAATAATCATATGACATCAAGAGTAACCTCTGAGGCTTGCACCTGGTAACCAGGACTTCTCGAGACGTCACCCATCTCAAGATTCCTCTGGCTCAAGTGTGCTTAGCTGTGGATATTTCCCCACCATCAAGCCCACTTAGCTCGCTACTCCATTTTCAAAAACTTAGCAAGTATTGTGCCTTATGGACTATTCAATTAGAGCTCCCTTAAATATTATATTTAAGTATTAAGAGGCTTCCAATCAAGGTCACTTATCTTGCTACCCCATTTGCAAAACCTTAGCAAGTATTGTTCCTTATAAACTATTCAATTAGAGATCCCTTGACTGTTCTTTTAAGTATTGAGAGGCTTCCACAATCCAACATATGATATAACATTTTTTGGGAGTATGTCCTTAGAGTAAGTAATTAATTTATGACACATATCCATGAGTATTAGTCGCAATGGACATATTTCTTATGATTTTGAATAGTCCACTTAGCACTCATTGCATTGGATGATACTCACACAGGTGAAGAAGTGGGATTAACACTAGCGAAATGAATAGTATGACATCATTTTTCACCTTTGGGGCTTGCACCCTATAACCAGGACTTCCCAAGAGGTCACCCATACCAAGACTCCTTTGGATCGAGTGCGCTTAACTATGGAGTTTTCCCTGCAATCAAGCTCACTTAGCTTGCAACTCCATTTGCAAATCTTAACAAGTAGTGTGCCTTATGAACTATTCAATTAGGGCTCCCTTGCCTCTTATATTTAATTATTGAGAGGCTTCCATATTCCAACAAATGATTATCACTTTTGGGATTATTTTCCTAGAGTAAGTCACTATTATATGGCCCATATGTATGACTATTAGTTGCAAATGGCCAATTTCTCATGATTTTGAATAGTCTACTTAGCATTCAAGAGTAGAAGAGGGTGGGTGAGGTGAGAGTGACCCCCTCTTAGTTATCCATTTAATCCATCACTAGTTTAGGGATTTTAATCTCAAGATGTTGGTTTGTGTGGTAGCAGGGCCATAAGACAAATATTAAATGGAGCATTTATCAAAGAAATAAGAGGATGATTATGATGTAGGAACAATTGCAATTTCAAAGGAAAATATGGAGGGAAATAACTAACCATCTGGTTTTCAAAAACACCTTCTTTTGAACGATAAGGTTCGATACCATCCATTAAAATACACCTTTAGTGTAGTTATTTTAGCACTAAATGGTAAGCTCAAATAGTGAACCGTGTTGGTTTGACGGAGTACAACACTACATGGGATAAAATTCCACTAAATCACCCCATTTCAAATGCCTTTTTCAACATGGTTTTTGTCTAAATTTAGGAGTTGTAAATTCAATAATTGCAAATCTGCAAGTTTATCAACTTAAAATTACAACCAAGTGGTATTTTTAGTCTCTAAATCATCCATAATATCATAATTGCAAATTGAACCACAAATTGATCAAATTTAAGGATTCTTGGTTTGATGAATTCAGATGGAAGAGTTTGGTAATGGGGCAATTTAGTTAATAGTTAAACAACACCATACATGTCCAAGTTACTTCCTCTTCTTTACAAAACAAATCATGGAAGGATAATTTGGAAAAGAAAAAACCGTCAGAACAATTTTCTTTGGAGATGTTTTTTGGATGGAATCATAAGTAGGATATTTTTGTAACTTGAATATTGTATTTAAGGGGTGGACATTACTATTTTACCTTAGAGTCTTTTATTGAAAAAGAGAGAAGGGTTTTTTTAGGGGTTCACTAAATGTAATTTGTTTACTAGTATGCATTTTTCCAATCATATTAACCATGCGGAAGTATTTGTATTTCCTTTCACCATGGATGCTTTTGATGAAGATGAAGAATTGAATCTTTGAAAAATGCAATAAATTTGTGAGAAAAAAATGTTATTTTGTAGGAATCTCATCATAAACTTCATGATAAAGTTGCTTCCTTCCACACTATTAATGAGAAGCATCATTATGAGAGTGTCTTGTTGCAGGCTAATGATGCTTAGTGGTAGGATAGAGTTCTCTCTTATAAGTCTCGAACACTCACATTTTTAAAGAAGTTGCTTCTTTGCAAGGTACTATTGCTTGTCAGTGAAACTCTATTGTTCAATGTTATGATCAGTGGAAAGAAAAAAAAAATCCATCCATAGTTTATGTTTCCTCAATATGAATTTTGCCAAAGAAATAAGTGAATTAAAAGGTAGGAAGGACCAATTAAGCGATGGTGTTTGAAATATGCCTGGTTATGTTTACAAAGATTCTAGACATATCGCTTGTATTTCAAAAAAGTATGATCAGCAAGTTAATAGTTGGACTATGCGTATTAATGAAATGAAATTAGAAACTTTAAACATTAACGCATATAAAAAAAACTCACGAATGAATTAGGGGAGAAGGAAGAGGTTGACACCTTACAAGAAGATAATTAGTTTTCACTAGGATGCTACTTCCTCTAATGCACTATTAGCTACTCATGAACAATCTTCTCTTACATTTGAGAGCATACAAAAAGTTGTTTCCATATTACTTGGTTAGATGAGATATACATGTATTTGTGTTCTTGAATGAAACATTCCATCTCATTCAATTACAACCAAAAATAAGTTTGAGAATATATCAAATTATAAAATCTTATTAATCAACATAATTATTTTTTCCTCATATAAAAATAAACTAAAAATATTTCACAAACATTCAACAACTTTATGATTTAAACTTTAAAGTAATCAACATACTTTAGACGTTATAAATTTCTCATTAAAAACATTTATCAATTCATATAACATAATAAATAAAATTTAATCTATAATCCATCTAGTATTACACCATAATAAATAAGATAAATAATCTATCCATAATCCATATAATATAATATTAATAACATAAGATAATATAATATTATTAAACAACATCTTACATGTAAAAATAAATATTACACATAACAACTTGTCACTAGTATAATGGAGCCTAGTTAATTAACTTATGTTGCATCTTGGAATTACAATGTTTTCTAAAGTAATATAATAATTATATATTAAATTTAATATTTTAAAAATAAAAAATATTTATTTTTATATTTAAAATTAGATATTCTTATTTTATTATTGGAAGTGACAATTTACCCCTGCGTGGAGCCCGAATTGTCAGATTAAAAAATAAAAATAAAAATTTAAAAATCTTTAAAAAACTATAAATTGCCAGCACGAACAATTCCCAATAATGCAATGTATAAACCTGTAATGTCAGCTTACAGCGGTCACTTCTGATTAATGCAAAATACACAGTTGTAATCCATCTATAATGCGACTCGTGAGGACGATATTTTTTTCAGTTGTAATTCCATCTGTAATGCGACTCCCGAGGACGATATTTTTTTTTAGCAATAGCAATGACCCGTTTGCAGCTTAGTTATTAGGACTTCTATCTTAAGATATTCTCAAATAGCATCTGTGGAAGCTTCAATATAAGTTGCCTCACTCTCATAAGTATTATCACCGTTGCTTAATTTACATAATAACCGTTGCTTAATTTACATAATAACTATGAATACCGTATACTGATTACTTTTCTCAATGCTGGTAAAACGCATGAATTAAATACCACTCCTATGTTTAGAGCAGTCATAGTGTTTATCATGTGTTATTAATAGAAAATATAAGTATTATAAAGATATTAGTATTGAGTGTGACTAAGCTCTTACTCAAAGTGCAAATCATAATGAGGTGTAATTTTGTATTTGTATAAATTGTATATATTTACTAGTAATAATGAGATTTTGTATTTGATGGGGTTTTTTTAATATTAGATTAAATTTAATAATAATAATAAAATTTATGCTTAACAAACTAATAATTTCAAGTACGAAAAAAAACTCCACCAAAACATAAATAACAATATTGTACACATAAACAAAAACATAACATCAACCCATCAAAACATAAAATAATACTAGCAATTGCTCCAAAAAGGTGCAACAATAAGTGGATAGGTTATTGTTGGAGGTGAAATGACTTTATAAAAAAACTAAAACTAAGAAAATGTATAATTTTTTCATTCCTCCTCTTCCTACTTGTATCTAGTTTCTTGTTACTTGTATCTATTAATCTGGCTCAAAAGCTTTTTTGGTTCAAAATCATTATCTTAAACATTTTAGTTATAATTTCTATAAAGAATTTATTAATATTTTTACATGTTTGGTGATTCTCACTAGATTTTTGAATTAATGGTTCTTGTTTATGTTTAATAAAATGGATGATGACATATAAATAAATCCATGTGAAGGTTTATGGACAATAACATAAAAAAAAATCTAATGTAAGCAGAAGTGATTACCTTACAACACATAACTATCTCGATAAGAAATGGCTGAAAGAAATCATGTGACGCATCAAATATGCTCACCCAATTAGTTCCAAAATCTCAAATTATCATCAAACTATTGTAACTGGATTCTTATCTATGATCTGTCATGAACTTTTTCCAATCTTCTTAGCATATACATCCTTACTATTGTTGATGCATCATAAAAATTACTATTGTTATTGATCATCAATCATTATCTGAAATTTTTGGCTATAATAAAAATTATAGTCAAATAAAAATGCCATGTTGGCTCTATTTTCCAGGAATGCTCGCAATCTGCAAACAGTTTCTCTGCATTTCTTCAAAAGTATTATGAGTATGTCATCATAAATTATATGGATGATACCATTCATGAGCTGAACATATGTTGAAAGTTTAAGTTTGTTTCATGTCTGGCCAAACTAATGAAAATGTTGCCTGGAGATGAACATAACCCATTTCCAGCTTGGATTATAGTCTCTTGGATTCTTATCGTATTCATTCCCAACGAGGATTTCACATTAAAAATTATGTCTCTTACTTATCTCCAACATTAACATCACAATTTCAAATCCGTCTCTTCATTATCTCCAACATCAACATCACAATTTCAAATCCGTCTCTTCATTATCTCCAACATCAACACTACAATTTCAAATTCGTCTCTTCCTTATCTCCAACATTAACTCTACAATTTCAAAGACGCTGAAATGTATACAATGCTATATCGTTGTCTACAAAAACGTTTTGCTCACTACTCCACTATATTTCATTCCCTAGAAAATCCACTCTAGAGTTTATACATCAAAGTGAATTCCTTGGAGATTTTCCTATGTTTCCCGTGTGTCTTAAATTCAAAGTTTACTTCAACATTTTTTGCAAAACTGGATTGGTCTGATTTCCATTCTACATCTCTGCAACTCTTTTCCATTGTGTTGCTAGCTAAGTAGAAAGAAAGAAATTATTTTAAGTTTAGATGTATATAAATAACCAAAGTAGCTCAATTGGACTGAAATTACATCCCACATAACAGAAAATAAACAAGATATACAAGTTTTCAGTGGGTGTTATATGATAATCTCCATTCCTTTTCATACTTACCTCCCTTTGAATACATTCATCCTGACCAATTTTCGAGTCTTAATTGTCTATAAATGCTACACTTATTATTGTTGGCTTTTGAATTGTTGTTTCAATACAATTGGTTTAGTAACTAACATGAACCTTGGTTGTGGTTGGATCTCTATTTGTTTAAGCCAGTGCGATAAGTTACCAATTACTTTATTTTCTCTTTCAATTATGTAGTACATTGGTGATATTTTTTATATTTCTTAATTTGTGCTCTATGTTTCAATGTTCAGCATAAGGCTTTAGCAACAAAAATTAACTTGTGCAATAGCTAGTACTATATTTGGAGTGTCAAATTCAAAACCTTCCCATTATGTCATAGACTTGGGATTATTACGATGGGACCAAATATTATCACAAACTATTCCCAAGTGTAACTTTTTGACTCTACATCTACTCTGTTTTTTTTAATATATTTATCTCATTTCTCTGTTTAAAGCTCACTTACTAGGAAGGTAATTATCTTTAACATTATCATATCTCAATCTGCCAAAAGTATTTTTAATGTAAAGCACTATTACAACATCTAATTTAAAGACAGTAGAACTTTCAACTTCAACACATTTCTTTTATTGCAACATCTAAATTAAAGACAGTAGAACTTTCAACTTCAACACATTTCTTTCCGGATATGATGGAGATTTTTGCTGCCATGGGATTTTCACATGTTATTGATATTTAGCCTTTCCTTTGGTAAATAAAAAGGTTTACAAATCATCTATTACTTAATTCATAGGTACTTAATTTCACCCTCGATTTACCAAAGAAGATCATCTCTCATGGGATCTATGATTCATTCTATCTTTTGGAAATAACTTAGAAGTATGTACAAATTTTCCAGTGATAAAATTATTGAAAGAAGAATAATTATTTACATAAACTTTATTCCTTCCTAATAGCCTGTACATACTCGAATATTTGTCTGCCACAAGTGCATCTGGCATCATCTTCTGACAAATCCATTTATCTTATATTTGTAACATATGAATTGATTTGACTTGCTCGGTAGTAGAGTTTTTCATTAATCCATTATATTTTATGTGTGTCATCTTTTGACAAATCCATTTATCTTATATTTGTAAGATATGAATTGATTTGACTTGCTCGGTAGTAGAGTTTTTCCTTAATCCATTATATTTTATGTGTGCCAATCACATATTTATTAGATGAATCCTTCATTTTCTGCTAAATTCTAAGTTTCAAATTAGACATTCTTGAGCATTTTCATAATAGAAAATGTGAAGCCAAATAATGCTATCCTTCACTTTATTAATTTTGAATTTAAAACTAAATTCACTCCCTATTTCATATATTACTAAACAAACCAAATAAATTTTTGTATCTGATTTGTAAACTTTGAATTTTTCAACTCAGAAAATAATTTCTTACTCTGATTCATGTCATAACATGGTGATCAGTCCACCGATTTACATGTGATTGGATTTATCGTCCTAGTTCAACATGTCTTCAGATTAGAGTTTTAGAAAACACGACTATCTCCTTATGCACTATACAAGAGTTCCTTATTAGAGTTCCACAATGACAACTCCATCTAGACTATAGCATATACAAAGTATAGTAGATTGGATTGTATTTAAAGCAAAAGGTATCTTACTATCTACAGAGTTCAGAGGATTCTATATATCAAACAATATAACAAGGTGTGGAAAGCTTTGATAGAGTGAATTTCCTGAGTAGATCTGCAACAACTTTTGTTTGAGGTACAATATACCCTTCTATATGCATGCTGAAACCTTTTGATAAACTCCACAAATAGAAGCCAGCAAGGTAATAAAAGCATAGCAAAAGCCAGCAGAGTAATAAAAGCATAGCAAAAGACAAAGAGAAACCTCATCTTCATTTTGGCTAGAATTTGTTACAGCAGACTTGAGGGGGCAATATCGTCCAAGTCTAGTGATTGATTCCCTGCATATATTATCATGACATCAGATAGTGCTTGACTGGCTGACAAAAAACCCCTTTAAAAACCTAACAGACTTCTAGTTGGCTATCAACCGGTTGCCTATTTCCTAACTGTATTGACAATTAGAACTCATCCTTGGAGTATATCATAACCATCAATGATACATTATCAAGCAGTTTTTTCAGTAATTCATAGAATTTCTGACAATTATGAGTCTTCAATACAAAAGAATTTCTGACAGTTATGAGTCTATAACTGAGAGAGCCACAAGTGCCAATAGAAACAACGAAATACCTTACCGAGTTGGATTAGCTCTATTGACAAATTTTATTTCTACATTATAGGAAGAGTGAATTGTATCTTCCACCTCCATTATGAATTTGAAACATCTGCTTCCCGGAGCAATTGTGTATTAAATTCAATGTCCCATCTGCTTCGAAGAGCAATTCAACAACCCTAAATTCTATACACAATATCCAACATCTGAATGTTAGAAATGCAGACACGGATCCCCACAAATAAATTCAAGCTCCATTGCAAGCTGCCAGAATCCCTTCCTGATAAATTTCGCAAACCTGAAGCCAGGAGAGCCTTAAAAGTTTTGTTTCCTCAGCCTCTAATTTTACAGTTGTGCACACCATGAAGCTATACTTGTGGGTTGCTACGGAAGGATCCCAGGGCCTTAATGGCAGTTGCTCAAAGGATGTGCTGGTGATAAGCTGCTTCAGCAGCGGCACCCACCATAGGACCTACCCAGAATATCCACTACACACACCACATTTCAAACCCATTAGTTTCTCTTAAACTTAAACCAATTTGCCTAATGTCTCTCACAAAATCTATATTAGATGGGTTTGTGTTAGTAAATTGTGTAATAGGGACGAGGAGGAGGAGATAGTTACTTGATCATACCAGGAATGCTTGTGACCATAGATCACAGGCGCTCCAAAACTCCTTGCAGGGTTGATGCCTGTGCCAGTGATGGGGATGGTGGCCAAATGTACCATGAATATAGTGAACCCAATAAGCAAAGGTGCCAAAACCTACACAACAAAGCCGTTAAATTATGTACCAAGCCAAGCCATTAACATATATACCAATTGGCATGGTTTGAGAGAAGATTGTACAGTACGGTGGATGGCCAACAAGGTGGAAACATGGCAAGAATCGATTCATATAGGGGCTAATGAATCCAAGGAATATATAATATGCAAGTGGACCTATAGAAACGGTTTCTACGAGTTAGTTTTTTGCTTAAACAAATGAGGGAATTTGTTTATGCACACACCTAGAAAATGAGCCATTAATGATCCTTCCTTTAAGAAAGTGCATTTTTGTGAACATGTGACCCAAATTTGTTGCTTAACACCTAAAATTTTCTCAAGGATGATAACAATTTTCCTTTGCATAAAATTTTCTCAGCACAAGTGATGCATTCGTCATACTAACCTGGAACGAAATCCTTAAAAAAAATTGGCACTATAATTTAAGAAGGAATTATATAGATAATAATCACATCCAAAGAGGCCCAAAAAGAGCAAGTACCTCTAGAATCTAAGCTATGTTAATACCAAAATCATGGAGTTGGATTACCTTTACTAACCCTCCAAACCAAAACTAACTGAAAATCAAGGACAAACACAACAAAATCAAAAATATATAGGCTAGTGCTTTACCTCAATTATGTTGATAGTAAAGTAGAAAGGGCTCAGCCTCCAACACGTAGCTCTGCATCAATTTAGGTGCTCAAACTGAACTTCTATCGTTGGCATCTCAAACCCATTTCTGTAAAACCAAAACATTGCCTCCATCATCACAATTCTATGACATCCAAATAATTTCACCATCACAATTCTATGACATTCATATAATTTCACCATTGCATAAAGCTCAAACTCAACATCATATCTTATTTACCTGTCAATCCTCTCTTTCAACTTTGTCAAAAACCACTCGTTGTCCTCTCCCAACACCTCTCTGGCTAGCTCGATCATCAATGGAAAAATGTAAAACAACCCAACGTGGTTCTCTTCATAATGACGGGCTCCCTTCCAACACCTTCTTATCACTATAGGTCCTATCGAAAAGAACGATCCTGAACACCTTCTGTAACTTCTAAAATGGCATGCAATGTCATCTTGTAATCATTTGCTACTATTTTGAATTTGCTTATTTTCCACTTGAAGGGTTCCTTTTGAGAAATAATAGACCTTTCCCAATTCAAACTTATTCCAGAACTTATCTGCAGCTTTCTTAAACATAGTCGCCTAAATTTGAGTGACCTGGAGCAAAAGAAGAAAAACAATCAAGTGGATAACACTTATTAGAGTTGTTATAGACTTATTGTATAATCAAATTATAGAAACCAATTAGAACCATTCAGTCACAACAAGCTTAGAATCAAAGTATAGACACCAATTAGAAACTACAACACATATCAACTTCTTACAAAGACAAACAGTATACTCCTTTTTATGTTCAAGTTTGGTTTTTTCTGCAATGTGCTTGAAGGTGAGACATCAGTTACTCATGGAAGAAATTCTGAATTAAGCATCAAAATAGACAATATGGAATAAATACCAAGAAAAAACACATATTAAAGAATAGATGAGATATTTCTATCAAAGTCATCTGGGTTACTAGAAAGACCAACAGAAAACTGCCAAAAACCAATAGAAAACTGCTAAAACTACAGTATAAAACTTTCTTATACAGGTCATATACTAAAAACCTTAATATACAGGTCATATACTAAAAGCCTTAAATAGATGTGTGGCAAAACCACCAGAAAACTACTGAAACTGATACCAAAACTAAATCGAAACTGATATCAAATTCAGACTAATAATGGAGTACGGTAACATTGTACTCAAAAAATGCATTCCCGGTATTTAGTTCGAAGGAATGGGTGTGAGCGAGTGCGTAGCCTCGAGCCAGCCGAAATAATCCGCTCCCTCCCAATCTCAATTGATGGAAGAGTTAAAACCAAAATTAGATTCTCTTAAATATTTTTGTGAATTAATCATTTATTTATAAGAATAAAACAATGTATCAAGTGCTTAAGAAATTAACGAGGAGCCCATCACTTGAGTGAGCAACAGACTTGTTGAAAAAATGTAAAAAGTGACTCTACATGGAGATGATGACAAGGAAAGCAACATAGAAGCCACCTGTAATTGAAATGTTGTGTACAAATGGTAAATTACATGGAATATTTTTTTTTTAAAATGTGGTTCACCATTTGTTAGAGGGCTACTCCACGGAAAATTCCAATACCTGATATTCAAAATGAATCAAGGTATGGTCAGCTCATCATTCACAACATTTATTACAAAGGGCTCCACAAGAGCATCATGTCACTTACAAGAGTAGAACCTGGGTGGGGAGGGTAACATTCATTCCTCCCAACCGCCCAAGCTACATCCATTTGAATATAACACACTGGTTTTGACTACCTCCTCCCTCGAACATTTGCATCAACACCACAAACGATGCAACACAAAAAATTCACTTTCATCAAGGACTAAGCCTCTTGTTTTGATTACATTGCTTGTTGTTATTCACTACACATAGCATATTGAATACAATTCAATTCAGAAATACGTTGACCTAAAACAACTTGGTGTGGTATGAAAACTCACTGAAACCCAAAAACTAATTTAGCAAGGAGCCCAATTACTTATGTGACCTACAGACTTGTTGAAATAAGTCATTCTACAAGGAGGCGGCAGGGAAAGCAACATAGAAGCCACCTGTATTGGAATTGGTATCTCCAAAATGGAAGATTACAAGGAAGACACTAGCTTTCACTACTCTCGCACTACTCTCGCTGAGACAATAGCATCAACATTCCAAATGATGCAGCACAAACAATTCACCGTGTCATCAAGGACTAATCCCTTTGTTTTGATCACAGTGCTTGCGGCGTTGCTGTTATTCATCGCAGATAGCAAACCAAAAATATGTTGAACTAAATCAACTTGATGTGATTTGCAAACTCACAGAAACCCAATATGTAAATTCACAGAATACCATGAAGAATCACCACAATGTATAAATCTTCAAGTCTATCTAAATACAAGATTACACGTCATTCAAATTCACAGCACCCATACGCATAATTATATAAACCTAGAAAAGATCGATAAAGGAGTGCAGTTTCAATGTACTAAACTAAAATACAAATCTCAAAAACCTACAATCTCTCTATTAATACCCAAACATAAAACCAGACTTTACCAGAATCCAATGCAAAAATATTAAATATATTAATTAAGTCAACGGGTAACCAGATCGATGGAAACAGTGTGGTGTTATCACCCAACCCTCATTCAAGTCTCCCACTGGCACGCTCATGATCGTGGTTGTGTGATCCTATACTTGTAAAAATGGGTAAGACTAGGTGCAGGTCCTGGGCCAAGGGAATTCCGTAACAGGCAGGAAGTTTATGTCCCAGTGTTGACTGGAATCTTTCAATGATATTTATATAAATCACAACTTTCTTGAGTTTTCCCTTTCATGGTTTTCTAGTGGTAAAACATATAAAGGACAACTACATGGACAATCATATAAAGTCATTGATGTGAAATTTTCCAATTAACCAAATCCAAATGTTGAGATCCGTCATACATAAACCCATTCTTTAATAGTAACAAATACAAGTGGATAAAAACCAATCCAGAAATCTTCAATCTAGGACAACCCAAAGCGTAGATCTGTGTCTCCACCACAACCTAATCCATCTGCAAAATATGGCACAACCAAATACAAGAATATGCGTGAAGATGTGGTTTTCCTCTTTCACGTTTTACTGAGATAAATTCAAATAAGATTCAGGCATTCAATCTTACATAAACTCACAAAACAAAAACCATAGAAAGGATAAAGGGGCTTTTTCCCTTACCAATATGGACTCAACTTGAACATCTACAAAATAGGGCAGTTCGTACTTCCTTATTCCAGTACCAAACTCGGAAATCAAACAACTATGAAAAGCAAACAAAAAACGTACCGACATTCATCTTAATCTATCAATCAAGACCACAGTCATGCATATCAGCAAGAGCTGTCAAGATGCCCTTGTTGCAAGGAAACTCGAAAATCAAACAACTCGTACTTCCGTATTCCAATACCAAACTTGGAAATCAAACAACTATGAAAAGCAACTAAAAAACATACCGATATTCATCGTAATCTGCCAATCAAGGCCACAGTCATGCATATCAGCAAGAGCTGTCGGGATCGATATTCATCATAATCTGCCAATCAAGGCCACAGTCATGCATATCAGCAAGAGCTGTTGGGATGCCCTTGTTGCAAGGAATATGCACGATTCTGTGGTTTTCATGTTTCACGTTTTACTGAGATAAATTCAATTAAGATTCAGGCATTCAATTTTACATAAACTCACAAAACATGAACCATTAAATAGGCTAAAAGATTTGTAGCTTTCAGAGAACTTTTTCACAAAGTAATCCTTAGATTCAACTTGAATATCTACAAAATAGGGCAGTTCGTAATTCCCTATTCCAATACCAAACTCAAAAATCAAACAACTATTAAAAGTAGCCAGAAAACGTACGGAAACTCATCTTGGTCTTCCAATCAAAGCCACAATCATGTTAATCAGCAAGAACTGTAGGGATGCCCTTGTTGCAAGCACTAAAGTGATTACAATAAAAACACAAATTCTACCATTGTAAAAATGCTCTGAAAGCCCTAAAAGAGAAACCAAAGATGCATGAAATTCATAATGAATCATTATCATTTGAAATAAAACCCCTGCGATCTCTATCACTCTTCGAAATAACATGATCAAATTCTACCTTCTTCGAGGGCCTTGCAGGCTTACAATAAGGCTTACAATAATCAGACATATAACTCTTCGTGGAAGCAGGATCGGAAAGAATTTATGAAATAAGAGGTAAGAGGTCTTGTAAACCCTCCTTTAAAATCTCCAGGGATTTGAGAATGTAGTATCTGCAAAGATCTAGGGCATCATCAGGGAAGAACGCCTCAAAGCTATAAAATGGCTATATGTAAGAGAGCTATAAAAGAGAAAAAAATACAGATAAAGGGTTTCTGTAACCCTCAAAGCTATAAAACGGCTATATATCAAAGAGCTACAAAAGACAGAAAATACAGATAAAGGGTTTCTGGAACCCTAAAAGATTAAGGATGCAATGATCTGTTAAATCCACTGGGTAAGCATTTCTCAACCTACAAAGAACACAAAACTCAATCATAGGAAAATAAAATTGCAATAGAAAGGGTGCTGCCATTGTACTTGCCCCTCGTGAAAACAAAGGTGGAGGCCATCAGTAGATGGAATTTCTCTTGGCTCGACGAAACGTAGATACCCTGCGCTCTGCCCACCATTTTGGAGGTCGCTTCCATCCCTTCGGTAAGCCAGTCATCCATCACCATTACAGTGTCGAACAGAGTAGCGGAAGAGTTGGTGGTAGGAGCCAAGGCCACCTTCATGGCTGTCACATTTTTCTCGGACACTATGTGTGCAGGTGGCTTATCTTCTCCTTTGCCTCCGCCTCTGCCTCAGCTATGTGCAAGCAAAACGAAAAAAACAGTGAAGCTCGCTTTAGGGTTTGCAGATCGAAAATCTGGAACACCGTGATGTATAAAATAATCTGGTACCACATCTTAATGCGGATTGCGGATCCCCAGGACAACTTCTCGTTCTTGGCGTCCCTGGTCTGCAAAGACACGTGAATAGTTGAACAACCTTAAAAGGACAGGTGAGGCCATGTGTAAGACACGTGTAAGAAAAAAAAGAATGATTAGAGGGACCACCACATAAAAGTACAGGAATTTTGAAAACCCAACCTGGGAGAAAAACTCCTTACGGCGTAATTATACACATCAATAAAAGCATAAACAGAAATATTATGCCCTACTTTCTACAAATATGGACAAATGATGCATTGTTTACATTGTTATCAGTGTTAAACTATAGACGCAAGCTGTACATAATATTATGCACATATTATGCCTTACTTTCTACAAATATGGACAAATGATGCATTGTTTGCATTGTTATCAATGTTTTTTTTTTCAGAGGAAAAAATACCAGTGTTTGTTATTCATGGAATCAAAAGACATATTATACATAATCCATCTTTCTTGAGAGAAAGGAACAATATGATGCCAATCAGCATAAAGACATACAATGATCAATTCAGTAAAAAACAACAGTCATCCAAAGAACAATAAAGTCTGATCATAGTAGACTTTTCTCATCATTTCTGATATATCAGGTCAGAATATGCTGAGAATCAGAGGTGATCCCAAACAGACATTCCTGAGCAAAACTAGCTGGCTGAAAAAGTCTCGAACATGACAGGGAAATAAGGAATATGTTTCTGAAGAGAGTTAGGTCAGAACAAGATTGTTTTTTAGACTTTTACATGTTTTTATTTTA
Source organism: Pseudotsuga menziesii (assembly GCA_001517045.1). Classification (NCBI taxonomy): domain Eukaryota; kingdom Viridiplantae; phylum Streptophyta; class Pinopsida; order Pinales; family Pinaceae; genus Pseudotsuga; species Pseudotsuga menziesii. The sequence goes on along the minus strand of LPNX011165822.1, from coordinate 50,646 downwards.
TTTCAATAATATTAAATAAAAATATATATATTAGCTATAAGAACTAAAAGTAATTCAAAGCCATGTTTATCCAAGATGTAATGTTTTTTTTTAAATCACTTTTCTTCTAAAGTAAATTAATTTCGATATGTTATAAATTATTAACTTTCACTTACTAAAAATTGTTTCTTAAGTTACTTTTATAATCATTTCTTTTTTTAATCTAAATGAATTTCAATATGTTATAAATGATTAACTTTATCTATTATAAACTTTTTTATAATAATTTTATAATATAATTTAAATTCGAAAGCTCTTAAATTATGTGTTTGAATGTATAAATGGATTTAATACCATAAATACCTTTATAACATTTAAATTAACAAATTTTCATAACTAATTTATAAGGTTTTAATGTTTTTCTTAAAATACAAAAAATATATTTAAAAAATAAACAATTAAAACTATTTGTTCTATCTATATATAAAAAATTTCAATTTAGGAAAAAAATTAAATATACTTAAAATGTTAAAATTATCCCAACTTCCATGATACATTCTTAGAATACCTCGACAATATTTACAAATAATTAATACAATTAATTACAACTAGGGTACTATTTATACATATCAATTTTAACAAATACCTTCGTAGATATCATTTTAACAAATATCTTGGTAGATATCATTTTTTTAATGAATACTTCGTGTTTTAATACAATTAATTCAATTTTTTTAAAGCTTATCTTCATAAAAAAAAAGAATTATATTTAGTCCATTAAATTTGAATAAGAATGATAATTATTATTTTTCTCTAAAATCCTATTTGTGTGCTCAAAAAAATTGTCAAGAAGCTTTCCAAGCTCATTATAGTTTTGGCAAGTTATGAAGTTATAAAAGTTTGTCTTGTAACAATTACTATGAAACTCAGATTTAATGTGGGTGTAAGCTGGACACTCTAAGAGAAAGTGATTTTCATCCTCAACATAGATTCACACATAATAGATTTTACTATTAAATGAAAAAATGATATGCATACTTCCAAGGTTTTCATTATAATTAGAAAGTTATATATTATAACTATCATAAAATTATGTTTTCTAATAATATATTTTTACAGAAAATAAAATTATATAATAAAACATGAAAAAAGTTGGTAACACAATTAGCATAATTGGGCAAAAGTCAAGATGATATTATAGTGTATTTCAACATTCAAAGTCAAAATTCCACCCGTTGGCTCCCATTGTCTTTTCTATGCTGAAGTATGGTGACTTTTCTACAATTTTGACATTAACATAAAATTTTGAATATCTGCATTTAAAAGTGTAAAAACAATGTTCAGTTTCGAAGGTATATCCAAGAGTATTCATAGAAATTGAAAGGCATGAGGTGTATCTAAGCTATGCTAAAGTATATCCAAGAATATCCATAGAAATTGTAAATATAGCTATAAATTATTCTTTGGCAAAAATAAAATTGTAAAATAAAGTATAATAAAACCAATACAATTGGTAAATGCTATACTATAAATATAATTAGAAATATTTCTTTAGCACAAATAAAATTGCAAAACAAAGTATAATAAAACCAATACAATATATAAATGCCTAACATATAATCAATTCAAAAAACCAGCAAGACTATAATATTAATCCTCGCCCCTAATATTTCTGTTATGTGACATGTGTCCCAAGTCTTCATCATGTTTAATTGTTTTAGTTAAAAAAGAACTCTATGCATGCTAGAAGCAAAAGCCTAGATTTTGTGAAAAGAATCAAGTATATGATGTATACCAATTGGGGCATATGTGGTTTACTTTTTAAGGCGTACTCCAAACTCCAATTAAGTATATTATTGTTTATTGGATCTCATAAAATCACGGAGATGTACTAAGAAAACAATATACTACCCCGTTCCAATATCTGTACAAAGTTATGTCTTAAATTTGTCCTTTTAAGAGGTAAATGGCTAATTTTGCTTAATGTTGAGGCTATCTGTCTAAGTGTGGTTAATTTCTTTTCGAGGAAAAAAATGGATGTTCCTTGTTATTCATCAAAATCAAAGGTAGCCTTTTTTGCTACAGCTGTACATATACATAAAAGAAAGGTCTCGGCCAAGAGTACAAGAGTTGTCCGAACATGCCCTTCCTTATTAAGTTGGGCTTTCCACCTAAATAGAAACTGTGATGGTTCTTTAAGAGGGAAAAAGGTCATATGTATTCCTTGTTATCACAACAAAATGGTTTTTCAGTTTGAAAATCAAGTATAGGTTTTTTTTTATTTGATATAATATTTAACAAATTTTTATTTAAATATTTCATAAATATAATGTAATAAGCAATGTAATAGTTAATATTGTATTTGTTGAAATATACATGATTATATTGTAATTTCTGGAACAAATGTAGAAAATGTTTATGAGACCTTGAGAGAAAATATGAAACAACTATAAACCTAAAAACAACAGATAATAACTAAAATCATATTGACATGAGCAAACCATATCTATAGAATACCTCAATAAAAATTGATATTTTTTTTTTAACAGGAGCGGTTATATTATAGAAAAATCAGCAAGGAAATACTGAAAGGAACACTAAGATCAATCTACCAATCATTTGCCTCCATCGGTCAATCTCCCTATAAAGAGGCTAAGGAGGGATTTCAAAGCTAACAAACGAATTGACAATAAGTTCATTAAGGCCTACAGCTATGGATTTGTTAGTTGCATGGTCTGCCAATGTATTTAGCTCCCTAAAAATATGAAAGAACTGGACTTTCCTGAACATCTTGGCCTTAGCACGGATTCTCTTAATCATCCTTACCGTACATTCATTCTTATCCTTACTTCCCCTGTTCAAAGCCTGAATAATTAACCTGGAGTCCCCAAAGACCATTACCTCTTCAACCCCTTTCTTCAGTAGCTGCTTAAGTCCTTGCTAGAGCCCATATGCCTCAGCCATATTATTGGAGTTATGTCCAATATTCCAGTAATACTCGATCACGACTTTTCCGCCCAGATCAATAACCGCTCCTCCTCCTCATGCTCTTCCGGGATTCCCTTTAGAGGCTCCATCAAAAAACAGTTTGAAGATCTTTATTTCTCTTAGCCAGTTCTCAAATTAGAAACTATCCATCCTGATATCCCAATCCTCTGACTTTTTCCCATCCATAGAACTTGCAGCCATAATATTGAAGCTTTGCATCCACTCTTTTTCATTTTCATTCAGAATTTCCTTATTTTTTGGGATCTTTGAGGAGCTTACCACCTCCCCAAGTAACGCCATTGCTTTAGCAGCAATCTTCCATGCTGGCTTAGTCTTACCTTGGAATATTCTTTAATTTCTTTCCTTCCATATGGTCCAGCAAATGATTTGAGGGATTTTCATCCAGCATGCTTTCACTCCTCTCTTTTGGCTCAAATCCCCCTGATATAATTTATTCCAATTGATAAAACAGTCATGAATATGTTCAGGTAACTGCCTTCTATTGCCCCAACGCTTCAGCACCTCCATCCAAACAGTATTGGCATAAGAGAAATTTAAAAATAAATGGTTTATAGTTTCAATAACATCTACACAAAGAGGGCAGCAAAAGGGCCCCATGAACCCCCTCTTCTCTAAATTCTCTCCGGTCAGAGTTCTACCATGCCTTAGCGTCCAATTGAAAAGATCAATTTTTGGGATTGTCCTATTTTTCCACAAATTATTCTAGATTTTAGGGTTTCCTGGCATGTTGTAATTGGCTGAGAATTTTTTGAATCCTTCATTCGTTGAGTATCTACAGGAGTTCGTCCCCCACCCACATCTGTCCTTTGAATTTTTATCCAACGGTGCTAGGTCGATCAGGTAATTCTACAGTGTTTTTTTTCAGCATTTAAATCTTCCAGGCAATTCAGCAATTTCCAGCTTGACCAGCGATTAGAGTCAGCAGTCTCCCACTCTGAGATGTCCCATAACAAGTTCAGGCCCAGCGCTGTCATCCAGCTTTGCAGGTGAGGGAGATGAGGAGGACATTGACCCAGGATCACGTCATGCCAAATTCTGATTAATTTCCCATTGCCTAGGATCCAATGCAAATCAGCTTGGAAATATGGCATCACTTTCTTACAGAGGTTATAAATTAGAGACCCATTCTTTATCTCCCGGATTTCGTCGAGACATCTTAGCCTGGGACCTGGAAAAAATTTGCAATTTAGCACCCGACTGCCCCAGGTTGGATTGGGCTCAAGTAGATTCCATAGTAGCTTGGATCCCATAGCCAAGTTTTGGATTCTTAGGTCTCTGATTTGAAGGCCTCCCTCTGTCCATGGCATTTTGATGGTTTCCCAGCTGACCAATGCGAATTTTTTTCTGCCCCCATTCTTCCCACCTTGCCAGAGAAAGGATCTCATCAGGCCTTCTATCTGATTTAGAATCTTGACTGGAGAAAAGAGTAATGAACATTAATAAAGCAGACAGCTATTGAGAACGACTTTGATTAGCACCACCTTCCCAACTAGGTTGAGCCAGATCGCCCCCCATCCATTATTTTCCTTCTGATTTTTTCGATGATAGGACTCCAGGATAAACTCTTGGGGCTAGATTTGAAGATGGGGACCCCAAGGTAATTGAAGAACTCCCAGGTGGTATCCCCATCCATGTTAAGAGCCTGGGTTATAACAAGCATTTCCCTTGGATTTTTGTTCCAGCCATAGATCTTACTCTTTCTGTAATTGATTTTGCTACCGAAGGCTTGACAGTAACGGTTCATTTCCTTCTTGAAGCGGCGGGTGATTATATGGCTTGCTCCTCCCAGTAAGATGGTATCATCCATGAATTGCGCATGATTGATGTCTCTAGTACCTCTGGCCATCCTAATTCCTGGCAGCTCCTGATCAAGCTTGGCAGCTTCCAATTGAAAGCTTAGCACAGAAGCCTGGATAGCATACAACAGTGGGGACAATGGGAATCCTTGCCTTAGACCTCTTGAAGCTTAGAAGAATGGAGCATCTCTTCCGTTTACAAGCGGAGCAATCCAAGGGCTGCTGATACAGGCTTTAACCCAAGCGATAAATTCTGAAGCAAATCCAAATCTTCTCATAACCTGGAAGAGGAAAGGGTGGCTAACTCTATCGAAGGCATTTGCTAGATCGATTTTCACCACCATTCCTTTATCTCCATTCTTCAGACTAGAGTGAATAGCCTCTTGAACTAGGATAATGTTATCCCAGATCTTCTTGCCTTTTACAAAGCCACCTTGATTCTCCAGGATGAGATAGGGCAAGACATGTTTTAATCTACTGGTCATGATTTTAGTTATGATTTTGTATCCTATATTACATAGGGATATAGGCCAGAACTTTTCAAAAGTCTTAGCTGCCTTCTCTTTTGGTATCAGTGCCAGGAAGGCAGAGTTCGTACTTCCTCCTATCTTGCTGCAACACTGGGATTTTCTTACCATTTTGAATAAGTCAGTTTTAATAATATTCCAACATATTTTGATGAAGTTGACATTGAATCCGTCCGGACCCGGTGCTCTATCATCTTCCATATTATCAACAGCAGACTTGATTTCAGTTAACGTGATCAGCTCTTTCAGAATTTCATTATCTTTATTCTTGACAGCGCTAGGAATCAGATTGAACAGGTCGGCATCTTCCATGAGGGGTTGGGCCTTGAATAATTCGCTGAAGTGCTTTGTTGCCTCAGCTTTTATCTCCTCGGAGTGAGTGATGACCTTGTCACTGGCTTGTATCTCATCCACGTAGTTATGATTTCTCCTGGACTCAACGTGTTTATGGAAGAAATCGGTATTTCTGTCCCCATCTTTAATCCATTTACAGCGCGATTTCTACCTCCACCATTCTTATTCTTCTCTACATGCTACGTGGAGCTCCAAATGTAGTCTAGTCTCAGCTTGAATATCTAGACTGAGCACATCTCTATCCTCCATACTCGCCTGGTGGGTCTCGAGCGCGTGAAATGCTTGGATTTTTTTGGAGCTGGGGGTAGGGATTGACTTGGCCCAATTCTTTAGCACTTTCTTGAGCCTCCATATCTTCTCCTCCCATATGTAGAATGGGGATCCTGTGACGGGGGGTGACTAAGTGTCCACAACAATATGAAGGAAGTCAGGATGAGAATCCCACAAAGGGTTGAATCTGAAGGGGATAGGGCCCATATTCAAATCTGGCACCAACTCGAGAAGGATAGGCTTGTGGTATGATCCTCCAAATGGTAATATTTTGGAGGACAGATTCAGGCCAAGGAGGAGGAAGGAGTCCTGGACAAGGAAGCGGTCTAGCCTAGCTGCAATGTGCTTGGGCCCAAGCCTTTTGTTATTACAGGTGTATTTTCCAGAGGAGGGCTTCACGTCCATTAGATCCCATTCCAGAATAGTCTCATCAACTATTTCTCTGATGGGGTCCCTAACCACAGAGCCCCCTCTTTTTTCATATTGGTTGAGAGTTACATTTAGGTCCCCAACCAGAATTACATTACCCAATAGGTGGCTTTTTTCTTCACGAAGAAGGTTCCAGCAAAATTTTTTTTTAGCATATGAGTTGGGTGCATAAATATTGAAAAATCTTACCAGCATATTTGTTTCTTTTTTCCTTAGAAGGGTGAGGATCTAGTTAGGGATGTACTTGATTTCAACAGCCTCGAATTTCTTGTCATCTCATAGAGTTCCAATACCTCCAGAGGCTTCCCTGGAACTGATAGCCGCTTTACCTCCTTTTTTCCAGAATTTCTGACTTACATGGAGAAATACGTTTTCCTCCATCTTGGTCTCCTGGACCAGCAAGATGTCTAAGTGATGAAGAGATATTAGATCTGACATAGAGTCTTCCTTGCTTCTGCTACTGAGACCTCTGCAGTTCCAGGAGAGGACCTTCATTATTTACTTTTGGAATCCATAGGCATCCCTTTCTGGGCATGCCCTTGCTAACGAGTGTTTCTCGGATTCTTCAATATTTTTTTCTAGAGTTAGTTGGGATCCTTGCAACTTATCCTTATAGGTCTCCTGATCCCTTACTTCTTTTTTAGATTTCCTTCCTTTAGTTTTAGACAATCTTGGAGTAGTTAGCTCTATTTCGCCTTCTTCCTCCTCTTCTTCTTCTGAGCTAGTTTCTTCCTCCAACTTCCCCATGCTTTCTCCTTCTTCTATCAGAGCTGGTCCTTCATCTTGATCTTTACATTGAGCGTCTGATAGGGCTACTTCTGATTCTTTACTATCTCCACTACTTGATTTTTCTACTACATCAGTGGTTCCATCGTGTACTTCAATGATTTCTCTAGACTTGGGGAGTTCTTGAGGTCCTTCATTAGGGCTGGATCTAGTATCTTTGGTTCCTTCACTCTTCTTAGTGGCTTCCCTAGCTTGATTTTTTGGCCTTAACCTATTCACCTTTTTCCACCCTTCCACTTTGTCCTGTGGGATTTCTGGCTTTTTAGGGCAGTTCCAGATGAAGTGCCCATATTCTTGACATCCTTTGCACTTGAAGGGGAGCTATTCGTAGTCAAGCTTTTGAAAGTAGGACCAATTCTCCATAGATAGTTTTATTTCCTCTGGCAGGCCAGCATCAAGATCCACTTCGACGCAAATATGGGCGCAAACGTATTGATCCTTTGGGATGGCCATATCAATGTACTTCCCCAGGGTAGTCCCTAGAGCCTGGAGGGATTTAGGGTTCCAGCAGTGCATAGGTAGATTTGGCAGTCTGACCCAGAGTGGCACTGCTTTGGGGGTGTCAGCCTTGGGATCGAATTCTGGATTCCAACCATTAAGGTAGAGCCCCTGTGGCCCCATGAAATAGGGCCCGTTTCTAAAAATGAGATCTTTGTCTTCCTTGGATTCGAAGTCAAACAGGAAGAAGCCTCTTCCAACCGAGTATGAAGCAACATTCTTGGAGATCAGAGGGCTCCAGTTTCTTTGGACCCAGCTATCCGTGGTTTTAGGTGAGGGCCAAAGCCCAGTGAATTGCCCAATTAGGGCTCAGTCTGCCAGGGAGATGGAAACCTACATAGTCTCTTCCAGAGGAAGCACTACTTTAGGTACATCCTCAAGATGTTTGACGAACTTCGGGGGGTTTCCTTTACCCGATCTCTTGTTCTGAGAAGAGATAATCCTGTTGAAGGCATCAAAGCACAGATCCGGGGGTGAACCCATCGGACTACTTCTCCGGCGATCCAAACTAGCCTATCAACACATGGGGGGAAGGAAATCCCCACGTGAAGGCGAATTGGAAGGCACTGCCCCCAGGCAACTGGGCTCAATAGGATTGCGCTACCTCTAATGGAAGAAGGAGAACACAGGCAATGCTTGCATGTAGATCACGCAGCCCTGGCTGCTCTCGTCCTTTCTATGGCTCTCATCCTTTCTCCAGATCACGCACATTAATAAAAATTGATATTACACATCTTTGTGATTCTTATTAACTTATATCAAATTTTTATTAGGTTTAAGTATTAGTAATAAATAAATAAAAATATATAAAATAAAATAAAATAAATGTTTTTGTTTGTTTAAACAAAAAAATATTTACAATTCATATGGTATTTGACAAGGGATTATCACAATTTTCATTTAAGGTGCATGACTACTGCTTTTGATGTTTATGTTACTTTGATTTGTATAGTTAGAAAATTGAATTTTTTTAAATATGACTGTATACTTTTTTAATTAAAAATTATAACTTTATTTTAATAGGAAAAACATATAACCAATCTTACTATGTGTTAGGTAATTAATTCCTTTAAAAACAAATAAATAAAAGTATTTTTAAATATGTTTATATTACTTTGATTTGTATAATTAGAAAATTGTTTTTTCTAAATAAGACTGTATACTTTTTTAATTAAAAATTATAACTTTATTTTAATAGGAAAAACATATAACCAATGTTACTGTGTGTTTGGTAATTAATTCTTTTAAAAACAAATAAATAAAATTATTTTTAAAGAAATAAACTAATTTTTATTAATTCTTCTTATTAATATTTCAATAATATGTAACTAACAAAAATAGTATCATAAATATTAAGATTTGTTTTATAAGTACATGAACCGTATATCAAACATAATGTTAAGGTAGGAACTAGCTCCTTTGCAGCTATTCACCTTGTTTCAATTTTTAAACTTTAAATCTTTAATTTTGAATCCATGCTTTCATGTTTTTTTCCATTCTAACTGTTTGTTTTATAAAACCTTTCATGCAATGAGAGCAACAGAGATATATTTACAAGCTTTCACACTGTGAGAGAAATACCAAAAATGTATAGAGAATTAGTGTATAGCCATGCTATTCAAGTTTCCAAAGAATGAAAACTAAGTCCCCCATTGCCATTTCCTGGGGATCATTGATATATTTAGAAAACAGTGTACTAAAGTTTGGAAGATGAAACTTGAAAGTTTTCATCTCGAACTTGTTTTTTAAGTTAAAATTTTATATGCAAACCTTAAAGATTAAGAATATGAAACAAAGCTTAAGAAAATATTTAGAAGTAATCAAAGTCCAAAAATATAAGCTTGCAGTAATCCACTTGCAAATTCAGACCCAAACAGAAGGCCAACCTACATCAATGAAATTTGGGCATAAGCCTAATGAATCAAGTATTATAAGCAAAGCCCATGGGAGTGTGGCTTGGTGGCCAGAAGCTAACTTGTATTAATGTGGAAACCCTGGCTCAGAAAAGAAACAGTATCATAAATAGCAGGGTGTAATGGGAATGTTGAGGTGAAAGAAATGTAGTTGAGGATAGAGCACGAACTCCTGAGTAGACCATTGACAGAACCGTTGTCAACATCTCAAGAATGAAAGTGTTGGTTCACATTTAGTCCATAGCTCTTTTCTGGCTAGTAACATTAAGATGGTTACAATATTGCTCATACACAATCAATATAATGTCTGCAGCATTGCTTTCTAATCAGTAATATCACTAGAAGATATATTAGAATTGGTATTTAATTATCCTGTTAGGGTTAGAACTTAGCATCACGCATCGATTGGCATTGTTGAAATAGAAAAGGTAAAGGTAAGACTATTCATTGAGTCAAATCTTTGTAAGGTCAGACATTCCTTATATTATATTGGCAGAACATAGACAAATAGAACTAAATGTTGGAGATACAGCTGCAACATCGACTAACGGTAACATTCAGTTGAGTGTGTTATTTATATGAAATAAAATTGTATTAGGATTTTGGATAAGTGTCATTTAGATGAGGGTGAGTTGCAGTTCACAATCTATCCCTTGTATTGAAATATTCTTACTACAATAACAAAAAGGCCTAGTCTAACAAGGCGACGATTTTGCCCCGCGACCGCCGTGTCATCCCTTTCCAGTCATTGGCCTAGTCACCCTTCTCCATCTCCATTACTCCTGGCATAAGGATATAAATTGGACCCACCGTGCTGTCCTACTCACGATTCCCAAGTGTATCGTTTCAAACCACGATCCCGTGTCTGCTCCAAATGCATTCAAACCAAAGTGCATCCTCTGCATCCTCCCTTGTTTGAATTCGATGATGACCTTTATTGCAAACCATTGTATCATGTAGAAGGTCAGAAAAGAGAATTCCAACCTTTAGGTTAATGCCTCTTGGTCGTAAAACAGGTCTCATGCTTGGTGGACCTTCATTGAAAGCCACAATTCCATGAAAATTGCTACATTAGTCTCATCACCAATCTAATCCTTGAGTAGGCCTTGGACAATCCCAAAGTGCACATTTGGGGCCTAATAAAGCCTCAGGGGACCTTGAACTCATATGCTCTTCCTCAACCTCAGGCTCTAAAGAGGCATAGATTATGATGAAAATCCCGATTCATCTGGATCGCTGCTTCCAAGCCCTCATCAGTAGTTTGCAGTAATGATTATGTATGAATAGTTTTAGACCTACTAGTCCCATCAATGGTTTGGTTTGTGTTTGTTCATTGGTGTGGTTGGCATAGAGGTCATGAAGATAACTAAAATGTACAATTTTCCAGAAAGATCTCAAATAATTGCTAGCAACTGTACACTAAGATTATGAAGAATCATTTGGTAATGCCTTTCTATTTTCATCGAGTGGAATCACCTTCAGAAAACTAGTTGGATTAATATCTTCAAGGGTATTTTCATTAAGTTGAATCTTAGAGATGCATGCTTCTACAAGAACACTAGTAGTATCATATTCCTCTTCATGAAGTTGCAACAAACACCACCTATTGGAAGACAAATCTGAGGAACATAAGCTTGTTGCATGTATAACAAACTCAAACAAAAAGAATAATGAACTATTTGTTAAGGTTCCTTTTTTATATCAATATCAATAATGAATAGGGATTGAAGAGGTCCACTGAACAAATAAATAATACAAAGAGAACATAATGGCACCTTCATACAAACATAATGGTATTGTGCTTCTTACCTCGTCAGTATTATATCTTTGATGTAACTAACTAAGTATTGTTATGGTACCACTTCTAAGGATATTGTATGCAAATCCCTTTTTCTACTTGCAGGTTTGCTACAATCCCTAAATCATTCATTTTGGAAACCTATATTGGAAACTAATTACAATAGCATAAATATTTTATGTGCATTTCTATTATCTTTTTAGAATGCTTCTTTTCTTTTAAAAACTATAGCGTTACTTTCTATGAAATGCATGATTTGAGGTGGTTTGAGCATGCCACATGCCAATGTATAATTTTTCTCCATCTAATGTATGGAACTAATAGAAGTATGTAAATAAACATCTAGCTTGAAGCTTAAGGGTCATTGTTTCACTCTTAACACAATGCACCAAAAACCATCTTATTCTAACTCATCGTCTTTATTGTCCTCAAGAACCAAAATTTTAAGCTCCTCCAATGAAAACCTGTCCACTAACAAGCACGAAGATGAAGTATAAAGAAAAATTTTCACATTTTGAAAAACAATTGCTCACATCTTAGGGCTTGCTGCACCATTTCTAAAGGCTTTTTTTTCTACAATTTACATTAGACTGAAAACCATTTTGTTCCACACAATTTCAAACCATTAAAACATAATTTTTAGTTGAAATTTTATGCGCAAATTCACCAATCTGAAGATGTTGGTGGTTGGAAATTTTTTGCATTTTTGTCATCGCAAAAATGTTCCCTTACTTGAAAATTTTCTGATTCATCAAAAAGTATACATGGTTGGAAATTAACTACAGAATTTTTTGAATATGCACTTATTAAACATGGTTGTTTTAAAGGAAAAAGATCAAGAAATTTATCCAAATTGTTAGGTTGTCCTTAAGTCAACAAATCATGGATTTTCATCCCTAGAAACATCCCATCACTATCACAAATAGGATCCCCATACAATTTCCAGTAATCCATTCCTATACCATGAACCTCAATCTGAAAAAGAAAAATGTCCTTCACTGCCCTCACTGTCATTACATTAAGGAGTAAATACATTTGCAAATTTATCATCATATCTCACCAGTTCTTCAAAAATATTTATCCCCAAATATCTCTTCTTTATTTCCCCATGAGAGAACATGAAGGGTTCTTCTCATGTGAAACAATCGCATCAACAAGCTTCTCTTATATTATAGCACTAGAACGAACCTAGAATCAAATCAGACCTTTATTTCAATGAGCATTCTTTTTTTATTGGTGCTTACAATGTCAAACTCAGTCTCACTTGACACCAAACATCTCGGTTCTTTAATTAAGCTACGTTGTTGGCAGTGGTCGCTATCACTGTGAAGAAACTATTTTCACTATTTGAGTGAAACAATTCAGCATCAAGGGATATTGAGTTTTCCTATAGGATTTGAATGAACTTTAACCCACCATCATCTAATGATTTAAACCTAGTTTCATCATTTCGTTGCTCATTATCATCTGTACTATTCACAACATGATCATTGCCCTCAAGATTGGGGTCATTTGCAATGCAATCCATACCTATTGTAGATCCCTTCTACTCTATTAGCCTTGTTAAGGGCATTGACTGAAATCTTGCACAACTTTTTTTTTGGAGCCTATTGTTTAAATGCTAACTGATTAAAAGCCTTCAAAGCTTTATTCACATTGCTAGTCTGACAAAGTCCCCTTTGGAAAACAGTTTGAAAATGACCAATGATATTATGCACACCATCAACAATTGCAATGTAATGTATAGCATCAACTGATTATTCTCCACCCTTAACAAAGTTTAAAATCAGTTTGTTTAACTTCAAGCATGCCCTTAAAATTCTCCAGTCAAAATGTTTTCCAATTGGAAGCAGTTGAAATTGTGTAATTAATGGAAGTTGAGTTATATTGATTCCTCTGAAAATGTCAGGATCAAGTTTGGATTGAAATTGAACATTTGAAAATATGTTCTTCCAATATTCCAAAGTGGTTGCTTCATGACAACTGATTGAACTACCGTAAAACCTGATTTCTAAAAACAAAAAATGAGCCATCTCTAAAGAAGTATTAAGATAGAAAAATAAATTAACTTTATGGTATGCTCTATTCTCCATAAAGGAATACCCAATCCTTTCTCTTTATCGTAAAACCTGATTTGCAAAACCAAGACCTAAGCTATCTCTAAAGAATTTATCCTTTACTGTACAAATATTGGAATTTTGTGATAATAGAACCCCTTTAAGAATAAATACTTGAGGATCACAATATAAGGATTCCTGAATTCTTGAAAGAAATATCATGGAAACTTACACCTGGAAATTGGGTTTGTAGTTCTTTCTAAAAAAAACTCTACAAGAATTTATGAATGAGATATTACTGAAGCTAAACTAGATCGACTCCTTGAGCCAAATTATGTATCAAATGATATGCAAAAGTTGTGACAAATGTGCCAAGGATGAGCCTGATAATGTCCTCCAGAGTTCTAGGCTTTTAGCTGATGTAAATTACAAATGAAAGAAATTGTAATGATGCCACATATTGTGTCTACAAAAGACACTCCTACATGATAACATAGGACCTTACCGATAGCTAGAAATTACATGCTTTAAGGGGGAATCGGGATCCTATTCACACAATTACAGTTTCCATTTTTTCAAGGGTCCTAGCTGTTAAGATTATTAATCCTCCCTTGTCCAATTTGGTCATATGTCTAATTTAGGAGTCATGTCTAAATCGGGAGTCCATCCAGTCTATTTTTAGTCACTAGCACCATTGGGTCCTCTTGGCCTAATTGGGGCACATGTTTCAGTTACTAAAGTGTGGGGAACACTAATTAAGGCCTACTTCCACTGATTGCACTTGATTGCATCATTTTAGGAACCTCCTAGACCAATCCCTACAATTTAGGAGCCACTGGGAGTGCCGAAACCAACCAAAGTCAGTTCAGTTCAGTTGATGACTAGTCAAGCTAAGTTAGAAGTCAGTTACATTTAGTTCTAGTCCTCTACATTCAGTTAGCGTTAGGTTTACATGGCTGCACTCAGGAGGGGCACATTTCTCACCTACCACAGTCAGTTAGCCTTAGTCAACACTGAATGTAACACTTGAGTTGTGTTTTAGAACTCCGATGAACTCCGGTTATAGTTTAGACAAGGTCAGTTAACTATTGAGTCCTTCGATAGTGATTTAGACAAGGTCTTAGTTCCCTACAGTCAAGTAGAGTCTATTCAATTCGAATTTCCTCGTGTGGATTTGAATTGCATGTGGCTATTAAAGCCATTGTACTTCATTATAATTATTATCTAATTACCTTTTTTATTAATGAAATCTTTCACAGCTGCAAGTCATTTTTGCACTGTTTCATTCTTCAATTGCTGAGTAAATTGTGTGATCTATCTTGTGAGTTGTGTGTTTGTCCACAAATCTATGTTCTCAATTTAATATGGTATCATAGCCTTGGTAGACAAGACACCTCTCCTCCTCAGATCTCCAGCTGGATCATTTTTTTGAGCAAATTGCTCCTTCCAGTACTGCACCAGAAGTGGAGAATTTACCACTTAATATCCCAAGTTAGGAAATTGTTTATCAAGCTTGCTTGATCAACTATGCTGGGTGTGAAGGAAATTCCAAAAGTGCAGACTGTTGACCTTACTTTGTATGTTTTAATGTGTGATAGGTTATCAGTTCTTCTTATAGAATTCGCTACAAGCAGCCCTTTTTTTTTACTGAATTCACTACAACAGCTCAGTCCTTCTTACTGCATTCAAAATGGTTCATCCAGTAGATCCTCTCACTCCCTTCAACTATCACCAGTGGAAGGAATACATGGTGGTAATTCTCTGCACCAAGTAGCTCTTCAAACTCATAGAAGAAATAGAGGCAGTGATAGCTTTAGATAATGACCCAGAAAAGGACTTGAACAGGCTTGATGAAGCCCATGGACACTTGTTCTCCTCGGTCTCTAGAGATCTTCGATTCCACAAGAATCCCAAGGAGATTTGGGACAAGCTTGCCTCCTTATATGATAAGCAAGATGAGATGAGGATCCATTAGCTAGAAAATGATCTGATCACTCTTAATCCATCCAACTTCGAATCACTGAATGAATTCTTCACAAAGTTCAAGAACCTGATATATCAGTTGAAGCAATGCAAAGTGGAGAAGGATGAAGATCAGCTCATCCTTTCCATTCTCACAAAGCTCAATGAAAACTACTCAGTCTTTGTATCCACCTTCCAAACAGTAAGGCTCACTAATCCAAATTGGAAGATGCCCACTCTTAATGCCTTCATCCAATCTCTTATTTCTGAGAATGATAAATTGATCCAAATCGGGATCATTCGATTTTCCAAAGATCTAGCTCTGGTTGCAAGAGGAGATAAGGTAGCGAATGAAAAAGAAAACCAAAGAGATGAGTTTCCTGTGAAGAAAGAGTAGTCAAAAGATCCTTCAGGTTTGAAGAGAAGCAAGAAGAATGGCAAAGGCAAGGTCCTCTACTCTTACTATGGAAGGGGCTTTCATTCAGAAAGCTCATGTATGAGAAGACAACTAGATGAAATGGCTCTTCTTTTGAAGAAACACAACATTTCTGTACCTACTAGCGCAAGGAAGGATGACTCTGAAGAAGAATATGAAGAATACCAAAGGAAAGGCCATGCGTTGAAGGCTTGTTGCACATCAGCACTGTTGGGATATGACAACCAATTGACAGTTTAGGTCAAGGTGGTTTCACCAACGGTATAATCAGTTATGTGTAACTGAAGGTTTGCTTAAATATGTGGTCCATTGAGGCTCATATTGAGTTGGAGATTTTAAGCTCTCTCTGGGATAGTTTGTAAACTATTGTTGATGATGAATAAAGATTATGCCCTTGTCTAGTGGATGTAGCCCACATTTAGTGGGTGAACCACGTAACTTCTGTGTTTCTTGTGTGATGGATGTTCTGTGTAAATCTGTTATACTTTCATATTTTCTGTAGTTACATATATTTATAATGTATGTGGGATTAATTGTGAGGACCCTGTAGCAAACA
>LPNX011165817.1:4134-77964 GCA_001517045.1 Pseudotsuga menziesii | reverse complement strand
ATCCACAATCATAAGCGCCCTTACTCTGCCAAAGTAGCTCTTGAAACCCTAGCTCACCCTTGAGCTGCATTCACCTTGAGAGCCCCTTTTGGCCCATTTCCACCACTGGAGAAAGAGAAGGAGCAAGTTGGAGCTCAGAGCAACCTTCTTGGATCACTGCAAAGAGCTTCACCAACCTTCACATTGGAGGTAACATTAATACAAAAGCCATTCTTTATATCTTGTTTTTCTGTTTCATGCACATGTTTAGAGTAATTTATATTTTTGTTTTAGCATTTTAATTTACATTCACTGAACTGCTACTAAGGAGTCCCTTCTCCTTAGTAGGTGCTCATTCGCACAAGCTAGGGGTAAAACCCTAGCCACACAAATGTAAGTGCAGAGCCCTTTCGGCATGGAGGATTGGTTCCTCGCATGGTCGAATGTAAGTGCTGAGCCTTTCTAACATTGGTTGTCAAATGTGAGTAGTGGGCCTTTTTGACAGGGTTGTGGGATGTGTTCCCACATGGTCAGATGTGAGTGTTGGGTGTGTCTTTCTAATATGATTATAGGATTGGTTCCTAAATGATCATATATAAGTGCTGGGAGGGCCATTCTGACTTAGGGTCAGATATAAGTGTTGGAAAAGACCTACATGGAGGCTAGGCCTACAACCAGCATGAAAAAGGGCTGGCTCTGTAGAACTTCCTGTGACGAGAAGAATCAAGAGATAGCACCTGTAATGATGATCCAGCAGAGATGTTCTAGAACCAGAGATGATCCAGATCAAGTGATGATCCAGATCGAGTGATGATGATTCAGATCAATTGATGATCCAAATCCAGATGAAGATGACTTGAAGATGACGAGGACTCGATGATGATCCAGATGATACAGAGAAGAAGACTTGTGCTAATAGATTGTGTCTATAGAATACCTTCCTAGTTAAGAGGGAGTGTTGATGTAATTGTAACTTCGGGATGTATTCACTTGTATTTCTTATGTATTGTACCCTGATTTTTATTCCAGGAAGTTTTTGTAATGTAATTGAGTCATCTCATGCCCCGATGTTCCGATTGAGAGTTTCTATAATATAAACAAGTCATGGAAAGTCAATGTGGGTAACCCTCCTATTGTTCAAGGTTTAAAGTCCCCACAGTTCCGGGGCCCTAGGGTTGTTAGACTCACCTAGTGAAGTTGGCCCTAGTGAGTTATTGTCAAGTCGGGAATTAGTATAAATAGAGAGTGCGCCTCTCTATTTATCACACACTCACTCACACTCAATTGTAGCACATAGCTGAGGGAGAAGAAGTTGCTAGGGCTAGAAAGAAAGAGGCTACTGTTGTTGGGAGATCATCTTACTATTTTGGGTTTTACTTTTGGTGTTGATTCTATCTCTAAGGAAGTTGCGGGGTTTTCTCCATTTATGGTTTCCCCGAGGAAAAACACTGTCTTCATTGTCTCTTGTGTTTGATTGTTGTGCTTGTTATTCTCTCAGTTAAAATATCCTAATATAATGCTAGCTTAATGTTAAAATCTAACATTTATGCATGTACACACACATACATTTAGTTGACGATGATGATTACCATACATTGAGGAGAACTTTGTTCTACCTGATCTAAACAATTACCTTAAATAGTTTGATTTATCAGGATAACTGGCCCCTTGGTAATACTTTACCAATTCCATCTAGCTATGAATTCCAAATGTACATGAAAATATATGGGAAATGGCAATTTGTCGTTGGACATATGGCTATGAATTACATTTAATTCATTCATCATATTGTTTGAATATTGAATCACCCAAGTAAAACTTATATGCATGTGCATGACATTGAATTGAAGGATCATAAGAGGGCACACTATTTTCTTTATGGGTGAGTCATGTTTTCTTTCTTTTATTTTAAATCTAAATTCTAAATAAGGGCTTATTTTTG
Organism: Pseudotsuga menziesii; assembly: GCA_001517045.1. NCBI lineage: Eukaryota > Viridiplantae > Streptophyta > Pinopsida > Pinales > Pinaceae > Pseudotsuga > Pseudotsuga menziesii. The sequence goes on along the minus strand of LPNX011165817.1, from coordinate 76,043 downwards.
CATTTCAAATTACACCACGATATCTTCCACTTGTACCCATGTCCTCCATAAAACAATTATGGATGATGATAAGTAGAAGCAAACCCCAACATCCAAAATCCTATAAGATGCAATGTTTCACCTTGTCCACAAAAGTATCCAAGAGAAGGCCTATCCAAACTGGAAGGAAACCTAAACTTATGTTGTGTCTCCCCTAAGTCACCTTCAAGAAAGATGCCCCTCCAATAATATTCATATAGCAACAAAAAAATAACTTCTAAGAGATATCGGTCTCTATATATCCAATGGAGTGATCCAATACTCAATTAATATAGAAACAAGGCCTTTGTTCAGTGAAAAATATCCTCCAAGGACGAGCACTTGCTGAAAGAAGACTTTCAATGGTGTCCTCAATCCTATGTAGACAATGGACATAGTTGAAATACCTTGTAAATGGAACTAGATTCCTCTAAGGATGACTTATGTGGATTTGATAAACACTTTTATGCCTCATGTGATATTTAGAGGAGCCTTTATAGCACATCAATGTTGCCATACTTCTTCACTACTGAGTGTTTTTTCCTATATTGTACCTTCATTATGCTGGGAAAGGTGCACAAAACTCTTGAAACATGATTCAAATGTGGATTAGCCCTCAATGAAATTGAAGACAAGCCAGTAGGTCCAACACCTCTGAAAACTTCACCCTACAGTGCTTAAAAATCAACATAATATCCCATGTGAGCTTCCTAGAAATGATAATGTTGAAGTGTTATTGTTGATTCGATGCCAAGAGATAGTTCTTTCCTGCTACATTTTGCCCAAGGACACTTTTATACTATTGTTCTTTACACATATCTCAGAAAAACATGATATTTTGAAACTTATTGTTGTGTTATACCCATTAATTTTCCCTAGATTTCAAGGTTTAGATCCATTCTCATCAATACATCTTCCCAAAACTAGATTACCGCTCACTAGGAGGTCAAATAGTGCTGAGAAATTATTTTAAGGACCAATATGTGCCCAACAACATGGACATTTAAAGTCATTATTGTTTTTCATTACACCAAAATTCCCATAGACATAGATTTACTTCTCTAATATCCACAAAATCTGCCTAGAACAAGCTCAAAGTCATATCAAACTTTATAGATATCATTATTTACTACTGATACTTATTATAAAAAGTTCCCAGGTCTAAGTTTTAGCCACTTTATGTAGGTTTCCAACCATGGTAATGCTACAAACATAGATATAATTAATTAGAATTAATTTAAAAGTCAATAAATTAAGCTTAGCATCAAATGAAATTTAAGGGAAAAACCTATTAGCTAGAATGGATTTGGTACCAACGTAGCAAAAGAAGTGCTAAATTAACATAAATTAACATATTAAGTGCCTTTCTATTCCTCGAGATATGCCATTTCCTTATCTTCATTTATCTTAATTAGTAGTCTCAACCTTGAGACCTACCATTTGCATGCCATTGTAGACTCTCTGAGTAGGATACCATTATATTAGCTTTCCCAACCTCTACGCTTGGCTACAGCCATCTAGCTCTCATGTAGCATTTCAATCCATTTTCCGACTACCCTCTCAAACACTATGAAACTACTTTGTCTAGATGTATATGTAAATCATGTGCTTGTTAGTCCAAAATTAATATTTTTGACAATACGTGTTTGTATGTAAACACTATACTGAGTATGTGCCCTACTTGTTTCAAAGGTATTATTGGTATGCTTGATTAGGAAGTGATTCTTTACTAGTTATTTAATTAAGAAACATCATTTCAAGTTACTGAGCGTTTAGTCATGCATATGAAGCTTCAAGATAGGACCTTGAGTTTCCTCTATTGTATCTTGTATTTATGCCATAAACTGTACTCTTAAATTCCTATATGCAAGTTCTCTTCAGTATCACATCGCTCTCTTATTAGGGTTACATTTTGTATTATTGTCAAAGGCAATTGGTTAGTCACCTCACTCATGGTCCATCCAATGAAAAACCTATGAACTGAATGGCCCAATTGAATGAATTGAAGGGACTAAAGAGTGAAATGAGTTTTCATGAATACTGTAAGCTTGATTAAACTATAATATTATAACCCCTACAAAATTTGATACTTTATGCTTAGGAATATAGTAATTTGTGTCAAGACCTCATGTTATCTAAATATACAACCTTACAAGCCTCATCCTCCATAGATCCTACTGATCAATTTCCAATCAAAACTGGGCATTTCAGTATTCTTTCCCAATCATCATTCGGATTCCACATGCCAAGTCTTCCATTTGATTAAATATTATAGTGAGAATTTTTGAAGCTATCATAGTTAAAGAAAAGAACCAATCTCAACCAATGGAAAACCTTAGAGTGGTAAGGGTCTTGAATATCTTCATTCTTATTGCAGATTTATTTTGTGCTTGTGATGAGTTGAGCTCTATTTCCATCCCCTTTTTAGACCAAAAAGTGTCTAGCGATCAAGAGGGGTTCAAAGGGGCCTAGTTCTGTGCACAAATTGTAACAAAATAGGGGGAGGGGTACTTGGTGGAGTACATGTACCTTGTGAATGATGAGGATGACACAAAACAACTGAGAGAGATAGAGTAGATGAGCTTCACATAAGGTCAAGGAAAACAACTGCTTTATTTATTTATTCTGGTTCAACTTATCTATAAACATAAATAGGTTTATTATCGCTAACATATGGAGATCTTGTTACTGTTTATTATTTTGGCCACAAAGTGATATCTTTTCTATTTTGTCTTGGGGGGGCTGATAAAGATGTTGATGCTCACTTTCTTGAATTGTGTGGTGTTCTCCAGGTTGAATTCCTTTGAAACTACAAGGAAACAGGAATATAGATGGTAGGTTTGCGAATTGTCGCAAAACATGGCAGAGTATAGAGGCAAAGGTATGTGGTCAATCCCAGAATCCATTATTTCCTTCTATTTGTTTTCCCGTAGATTTCACTGCATCGTAATCCAATATTAATTTTCGGTTTCAAAACTCCCCTACTATTAAATTTCTAATCAACAGCTTCCGCTGTAGGACAAAAAAATTAAATGTAGGCATTTCATTACAAGAAATATGATAGGCATTTGAGTTTTATGGGAATATGAAAGGTCAAAAGACAGAAAAAGTTAGATAGACTTGTGAGGAAAATGGAATCTGAAGCGTTGTTTCCCTATCATTCTACATTCAAAAACGTATCTGCTCTAAGTATATTTTTATCTGCCCAAGTTTATCTTTCTCCACTTGTCGGGCTCATGATGGTACAACCTCTTCTCTTAGATACAATGTATCCCATTTGGTTTCCAAGGATTTCCATGCCCTTGTCACTGCTTACCTTTTTTACAGATGCAGTAGTTTTGTAATTTGTTTCTTAATATCATATCTTGTTCAACTTTCATGTATGATTGTGCAGTGGAAAACCTATGTTTATATTTGTGCTAATCCCTGTAGGTTGTGAGTTGGGCATCAGTGCACATTGGTATTTTCAGTCTCCATTGTAACTTTTCCCCCCAACATCGTTGTGCACTTTATTACTCATAATTACTAATTTGTTACAAAGTCTTCTTTGTTCAAATATTTTATTAGGCATTTATATCTTTCTTTATTGCTTCCAATTTATCACTGAGTTTAAAGTGGTCACTTAGAGCAAACATATCAAATCTGGAATACAAAAGAAGAATAATTGCATTGATAATTATGGTAACAAAGTATTGAGATCTGCTTGAAAAAATAAATATCTATTTGATACTTTATTTCTGGAAGGCATTGTTTGAATTCTTAAGTTATAAAAACTATTTATTTTTGTTGTTTTCAGGCAATCTTCCAGAGGTATCCATGGCCTGAAAAAGAGTATCAGTAATTTTCACTGATTTACAATGATAGATCACTAGATTTGGTATGACATCTTTTCGCTAAAAGCAACAGTTTCACATTTGTTGGAATAAAAAAAATTAACATGGAATCCAATTTGAACTTTCCATAACATCTAGAATGTTCCAAGTATTTATTCTTCAACATATACAGTACCTTTTTCTGATTTTTTCTTCATGTACAAAATTTAGATTTTTGAAGTTTGTTTTTAAGGGGTAATTTTACTCAGGCACAACTAAGGGCATGCTATTTTTTTATTTCAGATTTGCAAGGATAAATATGAAGCAGAAGTTTTGTTTGTGGGGATTAAAGAATTGATTTCACGTGGTCAGCATATAAAATTGAAAACAAACTCAAAAAGTGATGGAGCATCATGAAACGAACTGTCCTATTACTTACACTGGAAGAAATTCCCCTCTGAGCTCCCCATTTGGTAGTGCAGACAGTATACATAAGGTACAAAATGATCACTTGGGACTTTGAAACAGTCATTTGTCAAACTCTGATTGTTAATTTCCAAGTAGGAATCAACATGTTTTTCTTTCTCAAGTAGTTTTTAGATCAGTAGATACAATGTTTCATCGTGCTCTATGTTGTTGACATTTATTCAACATTTGTTTGTTGGAGTGGCATTTTCTCCCTTGTTAGTTCAGGATTGTGGAGACATGCATCAGAGTCAGAGTCCTTACTGGATTCTTTCTCGACATGGTTTAGAGAAAGCTTTTTCTGATGGGATATTGTATGTTGTGCCACCAAAAAGTTTCTTTCCGTCTAATTCTATTGGAGGTTGTCTTCATTCAATGTCATCAGAAGCGGGTTTAGATAGTATAAATGGACATACAAGAGTAGCAACAATGGATTCTTTTAGAATTATCCTGTCTAGTGCGGTAAGTTCATCAAGCCAAGGTTCAGGTCAAGATGATGGGGATTCCTTGGGAGATGTAAAAAAGCTGTTTGAAGATGTAAAAAACTTAGATGTGAATACTAATGTAAAAAACTAGTTCTGGGGAGTATACTAATGTGCATCAAGTCTTCATCCTGGGATCCCATGTGGCCAGTGGGCCTTGAAATACTTTCATTGTCAGAAGACTTCCCTTCCTTCAAAAATCTATCCACCTCAGAAGTGACTTTGCTATCATTTTCAATTGTAGTTCCAAGTTCAATGCCTTGCGATGATTCATTTGATTTTCTACTTGTTAATTTTTCCTCACTTAATTTTTCCTAGGCAAAGTAGTAGTGGTTAACAATCTAACTTGGTGTGGTATGCTTGCACTGTGCCCATTTCAGCTAAATACCAAATCTTAGTTTTTGAACTGCTATGTTTCTATATATGTCCCTAGAAGGATCCTTTTTGGAGACCCTTATTAGTACAAGACTACAATTCATATCCACAATAATTCTTTCTTCTCTTGGGAAAGGAGAAGATCTCAAGAGAGTTGAAAGATTTTTTCCTTTTTGTCTGAAAATATCTTCTTCAACTATTCCCATAGCCAAATAATTAAATAAAGAGGAATATATCCAGCCTATTATCCCTTCGTTGTAAAAGTCTTTACTTTTGTCAAATCATAATCTTTAGGATTTAATTTAGTTGTTGAATGTGTGGTTCCTGTTCCAGGGGCATGTGACCTGGGCCTCTCCATATTCCATGTGTTTACTTCATCACTTGGTTGATGATATGTTCGGAACTAGTTTTGTCCATACAGAACTAGTTAAGTTATAAAAAATATCTCTATTTTTTTTTGAATAAATGAAGTTATAACAAAAATTGTTTAACTCATTTTATATGTAAGAGTGATTTTTTCCTTCCAAATTTATTTTGTTGAATTTGAACATGAACCACATGAATTTGATAGTAAACTGGAAGAAAAAGAGAGCATGGTAAAAGAGTGAAGTTTGTCTGTTCTATTTGTCCTTTCTTCGTGGAAAGCTGAGGCATTTGAATTCAATTTTCCATGACTTTTAGGCATGGAAGTTTTTTTTTTCTCACATTCTGAAATGATATTTGCATTTTGCTAATGATCTTAATGTTAAGTTTTAGACATTGAAACTTCCTTAATGGGGGTATCTTAAGGCATAATTTTAAAATTTGTATCTGTTAAGTGATATTGACACTTCCAATTTTATCTTAAATTTGTTTTTCATTTTCTAAATACTCTTTTTCATTTTTCTGGAACTGGAGAAAAGCTTGATCCAACAAGCATGGAATTATGAACACATAATCCACTGTTGGTATTTTTATTTAACTTTGATGTTGGAAAAGGTAAATTGGGTAGATTTCATCACCACGAGCCTACTTCAAGTGCTTCATTGCTATCATTTTGGTGAGCAATTGTGCTCATCACCTTTATTCGTAGTTTCCCAAGTGTCTGCTTACGTTGTATGTAGTATATCTTTGAAATATGAGAACAATGTTCACAGATTTTTGATATTCATATAATTCTAGAGGCCTTAAAATAACTTTCAAACTCCCTCGGTGATGTGTACCCCTTAGTAAATCAATTCCTTGATCAATCATAAACATAATGCTTGGGTACCATTAGTTTAGGTTGTTTCTTGTCCTCTGCCTACAGTGGATCTTAAGAATTCCATTTTATACCTCCTAGTTGTTCTTCACATGTATAGAATTAGATGGGTTTTAGTCTCTGATGCAAATAGCCTGGCTTCGAGGTTCTTTCCCAAGGAAATTTTTTATTTATTGAAGAAATCTCATTTGCAGCCATGACTTTTGGTGGTGTTGATCCTAATCACTTCAAGGGTAAACATCAATATGCTCCTGTTATTCGAAAGGGTTACTGGAAGGTATGTAATAGAATCATGTTAGTTTTCCAGGTTTAATATTGATTGTATCTAAGGATAAGAACATGCATACCATGTTCTTTGTATGATTCATAGTTACTAGTAGGTATGTCATTGGATTATTCTACTCTAATAAATCGATTTTGCTATTTCCTTCAGTTTGACATGGGAGACTTCCTCATTGATGAACAATCAATAGGTCAGCATACAATCCATCTTATTCAATTGGGCACATGATTGCTTCTTAAGGAATCTTGTGAAAATATTAATGGCATTTTATGAACATTTAGTTGCAGGTTTTTGTGCTGGAGGTTGTGTTTCTATTGCAGATTATGGAACTTCTTTTCTAGCTGGTCCATCGGTAAAGCTTGCATACCTTTGATCTTTTGGAAATTTATTGTATAAGTTAGTGGTGTTTTCTAGGTCTGTGCACGATAAGAGAATATAAACCACAAGGGTGTGGAACATCTGATGCTTGTATGCTAAAGAAATCAACGAATGCTTAATAATGCTCATTTGATAAATTGATATGTTATCCTTGTAGTATGAAAGATATATAGTTGAACCCTCATGAAACAACATGAAACCCTCAAGAATGATAGAAAGGTATCACACACAAAACAAATCTCTTAGTATCTTTGTTTTGATCAACCATATCTTGATCACCTCGACATATTGGACATACTATATTCATGAATTTTACCGTTTATATTGTGTCTGTCAGTGTAATTACTTCTTTAAATTATCACGATGTTGGGGCCACTTCCTAGCAATCATTATTTAAAAACCAATAAGGAAAACCTATACTTCCGATATAGATCTCCCATATGTCCCAGACAATAACATGAATAGGTTTTTTTGCATAAGTTTGGTTATTGTATTTGTGTGATAAAAGTTTGATGGTTATCTCCATAGATTATCATGATTCATGTGGAGGTCTTCATACTTTAAGGGACCTGCCTTTTAGGAATTTATTTCTGCACAAAATATTTGGTCTTACTCAATGGAAATTAACTTCAATCCTTCTTTCTTAGAGAAAATGAATTTATCATTTTTGTCTTTTTAATGCTTGCTGCAATTTGATGATTTTTTTCCAATTTTTTCATCGGTGTTTCCAAGAAGTTCTATTTGGGACCCTTTCAAATTTTTTGTTGATGCCAAATTTTTTAACAATGCTTTATAGTAGTGGTAGATATATTCTGCAATGGAACATACCATGATGGAGTTGGATACCCACACATGGGTAGCATAGCTGACACTAACATGATGAATTGTGTAGCCCATGTTGGTATTGTTGCATCAAAGCACAATGTCTATCCTTTATATTGTGATAATAACAACACTAGTAAACAACTTTACATTTTCAACATGTTATTTCAAAAAGGGAATTGCAGCTAGCTTCATCTTTGATTCATTTTGTTTCTGAACATTCTGGGAAAGTTTGCAGATACGAAGTATGCCAATTTTATAATTTTTTGCCATTGTGTTGTTATTCATAGGATCAAAAAACTTGTATTTCTACACTAGATAAGTATCCTATTGAAACATTGAAAAGTGACTTACATCAATTTGTTCGTGTGAAGAAAACTTGTCTGAACAAAATTGTTCTTGACCAGGTAATGTTCAAAGACACTTTGAGATTGGATGAACAACATTCTTTTGAGAATAATATTTTTGATTATGTGTAAACCATTCATGTCAGACTAGCTTATGATTTAAATTATTGTTTTAGAGTTATTTTTTATGTCTCTAAGGGATGACACTTTCCTTATTGTTGCATTATACGCATCCATCATCGACATGAGAAGAGTGCACCAATAGTGGAGGTAGAAAGCGAATCTATAGAGAAGCAGACTTGTCATATGAACATGAAGTTCAGAAGGTGAAAAGAAGTTAAATAACGGTAAAGATAACTCTCCATCTAATATTGAAAAGACAAGAGAATACACTATAGAAAAAACAAATAATGGTTCAAAAAATGGTTTCCAAAATAGTTCTTTATGTACTTCAACCCAGGATTTGCAGAAAAATATTCAACCAACTACTGGAAATGAATTTCCATATATTGGATCTAAAAAAAATATCCATGTCATAGGAGATGAAAAATTACTACAACTATCAAGTGGCACTGAGTCAACTTCTAATGGTCATTCACATTGTAGGAATATGGGATATCATGGAGTTTGTTTCTTGGAAGGAGAATCAAATGAACCCAAGGAGGAAAATAATTCACAAGCCACAAATACCAAGGAAAACCACTTACATGAGAAAGAGGAGTTACCAGAATTGGATTTGTTGATACCAGGCAAAGATGGTCAGGAAAAAATTTGTTTCAAATGTACAAAAGGAGGATCATTGTACTATTGCAAAGTGTGATTTCCATGCATGATGCATATTTAAAATTATATGCATCTACCATTCTAGGTGAAACTTTTTATTTCCATGTATGTTCTTACAAAGCAGCCCTTCCAGCTTACCAAAAAAATCAGTAATATGCTATAGAATCCAAAAAAATATTACTGGCATTCGTAAATAATAGGTCAATCCAAGGTAATGAACATAGATCATTGAACAATAATCATAAGAAATGTGAAAAAGTAGGGGAAGCATTTCCAACAAATTGAATATTTTTGAAGAACCTTCTAGTCATACAAGTGATTTTAGTTTAGGTTCCAAATGAAAACAACATATGTAGCAAAAGCTCTAGAATTTTTGTTCCTGAAAATAAAAGAAATGTTGAAATTGAGAATGACCTACACTATAAATAGAATGAAGCTGATGATGGTATGCATGATGGAGATCTTGAAGATGGTAACAATGAGGATAGAAATGCCATTTAGGTACTAGGAAATCAATATTGAGGTATTTAACAACACAATTTTGGGATGCTAGGATTTTGAAATTTTCCCTGGTATTCAAAATTTTAATCTATCAGTTTGCGTATTTGAAAAATTTATTTCAAAGATATATTTTTACCAGCCATCTTTGAGGATTTGAATTAAAAGAGTAGAAAATAAGTGTACAATATCATTTACTTTAGAGAAATTTACTCTTCTAGGTTTGATGTTCAGGGTGTTAGGATATTTAGACACTTAGGAGTTAGTTAAGATCAACTTGTGTAATATATCCGTTAAGTAAAAGTGTGTTTCTTTAGTATGCATCAGTATGCATTTGTAAATATTCTAATCCGATGGTCACGATATGTTCTAGACATAGAGTGATCCGACAGTTCAACTTCTCTTAGATCATACCTACCATTGATCCATGGCTTAACACCTGATTGGTCTATGATCTCTATTTTAATAGAATAGAGGGTCCTTGGCTAGTTGATCGATTATGAGAAGCTCATATGTAACTTTCTTTCTTTTGCATAATAAATTGCTCCAAGTAGCTATTTGGCTAGGTCTGTGGACTGTTTCCCTCTCGAGGGTTTTAACCATGTGACAAACATCGATGTGTTGATCTGTGATCTATTTGTGTGAAGCGGTTGCTGAAGGTGTTTGGTCTTTTGGGAGTACCCTGTGTACCCGAACATGGTATTAGAGCTTTTATGAAGAGCCGCTTTCAATTTTGATCAAGATCTGGAACCGGTGTTGCCGAAACTTTGAAAGGGTTTCTTGTTCTAGATTTTCTATGCATTTGTGTCCTGCGGGAGCTATTCCATTGCGTATGGAGCACCGTTTCCATTTGAAAATAGTCTTCGTTTCACCAAAAACCGTTTCCATTTGCTCCAAAAACACTCATTTCGACAAATCTGAAGGTATAATGTTACAGTGACGGATTTGTTTTTTTTTAAATCTCTCATATTTTATCGGTTTGTTATTATATCTTTTCTGTTTTAGTCTCAGATTGTTGCCTTCCCTGACTGCGTATGCTCTTTGTCATGCACCTTGTGCGATCGCGGCGAATCAGAAACAGTAAGGGAAATTTTTTTTTCTTGTCTTCTCGGCTACATATGCTCTTTGCCGTGCACTTTGTGCGATCACGGCAAATCAAAAATAGCGAGAAAACTTGAAAACGTAGACTTTCCGGGTAAGCTAACCAAGATCTAACCCCATTGTGTGGAAAAAGTTTTTTTGTTTTGTTTTTTTCCTTCGTTTTTTTGTGATTTGCAGGAAAAGAAAGCAAGCATGGAGAACGAGAGAGAAGAGTAAAAAAAAAAAACTCCCTTCCTCTTTCCATTATTTTACGTACCTTTTAAACTTAGCTCTCTTGGTCCAAAGTTGCTTTATTACTTAATAGGTCTTGAGTTCAAGTCTTATTAAGCTACTTTTTAGTGCATGCAATTTCTATTTTCAAGTTATTTTATTGTAAAATTGCATCTCACATAAATTAAATAAAATAAAACTGAGTCACTTAAGTCTTTTAATTTATTGCTGCACTATTTAAAAGTCACATTATTGTAAAAGTGAACATCACTTATTCTACAAAAGTGATTCACTTCAAATTAACTTTATTATAAAAGTGATTGTCAAAGGTTGATCTTGGGAAGAGGGGGATTCTTTTTTTAGTTGGTCAAGTTAATATCTGCCACGTTACTATTGGGGACATCTTCAACATTTTCTTTGATCAAGCATAACTTCATCATCCAGAATCAGTTTTAAGTGCCGTTTTTTTTAAAACCGCATATTTTTTCGAGCTCTTTGCATCCAGACAGTTAGTTTCTATTATTTTAGCCATTATTTTATAGTATGGCCACCCCTTGTGATATTATTCTTACAAGTTCTAACTATTTCTCATGGAAATCTCGTATGGAGGATGTTCTGCAAAGTAGGGGACTTTTCAGGATAACCTCAGGGAAAGAAACAGAACCCAGTGATGATGATAAGAAAATTAAATGGGAAAATAGATGTGATGAAGCTCGTGGATTGATTCGGATGTCAATCTCTACTGATTTACGATTCCACATATCTGGAATTGATGAACCTAATCTCGCTTGGGAAAAGTTGGAATCTGTGTTTGGTAAACACAAAGAAATTCAGGGTCATCAACTTGAGATTGAGTTGTTTTCCTGGAATCCAAATGATTTTTCATGCATTCAAGATTATTTATCTAAGTATAAAACTCTTAGACTATTATGTGCAGAATGCAAGATTAAGAAAGAAGACAAACAATGTATTTATCATATTCTTTCAAAACTTGGACTTGCATATTCTATTTTTGTATCTACATTCTACTCCATGAAAGAATCATTGACTGCAGCTAGCTATCAAGAGCCTAGCCTTGAATCCTTTTGTGATTCCTTAATTAGAGAGCAAGATAAGCCATTCATCTTGGAATAATTAACAATGCAGATACATTTGGGAAAGCCTTATTATCCCAACAGAAAGAAAATTCCAAGCCTCTCAAGAAATAGAATTTTCGCAATAATAAGCCAAACAACAAGGGTCCCAAACCCTCTCAATCAGCTCCTTCTTTAAAAAATGACAAAGGATCCAAGCAAAAAGGAAAGAAAACTGAGCGTCATTGCAATTTTTGTGGGAAAGATAATCATGATGAATCTAAGTGTTTTAAGAAGATGGCAGCCTTGGAAGTAACAATGAAGAAGCACCACATCATCCTAGATTCGTCTTTAGAATCTACCTCTCATGGACATGCACTTTGTGCTTCTGGTTACTCTTATACTACATCTTATTCTTCTACTTCAATTGAATGGCTCATTAATTATGGAGCATCTTATCATATGGCTAAGGATAAAGCCATCTTTTCTACTATGCATGAATGTAACACCAAAAAAATATTTGTTGGTGATGATAGATCTCTAAGTGTTGTAGGATCTAGAACAGTTCCAGTATAAAATGGTCATTTCAGTGATGTACTATGTGTTCCAAAAATTTCCTGCAATTTGTTATCAGTCTATCAAATTACTCATTCAGGTGAAGGTAAAACTGTGACGTTTACACCTCACCAAGTTGTAATCAAGGATTTTAAAAATCCTTAAAATATCCTTGCTACTGGAACTGTTGATGATATTACCTGGTTGTACAAATTTAATAGCTTTGGGTCATCACATTTTCCTTCAGTTTTTGTTGCTCATAGTGATAACTTGAGCAAACTTTGGCATGAGTGATTTGGTCACTTAAATTATCGCTCATTGTAACAACTATGTAAAGACTATATGGTGACTGGTATTCCACTGGTATCTTGCAAGGATGGTGTTTGTTCTGGTTGTGTACTCAAAAAACATCATCAAGAAAGTTTTGAGAAACGTGCCTCTTGGCACACCTCGGTTCCCTTGGAGCTTGTGCATAGTGACTTGTGTGGCCCTCTTCCATCTGCTTCCCTTTATGGTTTTAAATATTTCTTAACCTTCATTGATGACTACTCCATACGCACTTGGGTTTACTTCTAAAAAATTAAGAGCGAAGTATTTAACGTGTTCTTGGCCTACAAGGCCCTTGTTGAAAAACAATCTGGTCATCAAATTATTAAGTTAAGATCTGAAAATGGAGGAGAATATGTTAACAACAAGTTCACTACTTTTTGCACTGAACAAGGAATCCAACAACAGCACACTGTTCCATATACACCACAACAAAATGGTGTAGCTAAACAGAAGAACCGCACTTTAAAAGAAATGGCTAATTGTATGATCCAATTTAAAGGACTAAGTCTTCAATATTGGGCTGAGGCCATAAATTGTGCAAATTACATAGTTAATCGCACACCCACTAAATTTTTACAGGGTATAACATCGAAAGAAGCATGGATTAAAATTAAACCAGATGAAAGTCACTTTCGTGTGTTTGGCTGTGAAGCATGGGCTCACATTCCGGATGAAAAACAGAAAGCATTTCCAAAATGGATAGCTTTGGTTTTTCTAGATGCCATTCTAACCCCAATGTCTATACCAAGAAAGTAGGAAACCATCTCATCATACTTGTTCTTTATGTTGATGATCTTATCCTTACTAGTACTGACCCTAAACTTATAACCCATGTGAAATCCAGTCTTAAGCAAAATTTTGAAATGTCAGACTTAGGACATTTGCATTATTTTCTTGGTCTCCAATTCTTGCAAACCAAATAAGGAATCTTTCTTTCCCAGTCTAAGTATGCTTGTGACCTTCTTCATCGCTTCCACATGGAAGATTGTAAACCAGCCCCTTCTCCCTTCCAGTCTGGAGTCAAACTTTCTGCCACTTGTACTTCCCCTGAAGTAGATGCCACCTTCTATCGTCAGCTTGTTGGTATTCTTTTATACTTGACTCATTCCCGTCCTAACCTTTCCTTTGACGTTGGTCGTGTTGCCCATTATATGCAAACTCCTCATGAAAGTCACTGGAAAGCAGCAAAAAGAATACTTTGATATATTCAAGGTATAATTTAGTTTGGGATTCATTATAGTATAGGGGGGGAACCTTTGTTGGTTGATTTCATTGATTCAGATTGGGCCGGTGATCCTGATGACTGAAAGTCTACTGTAGGTTATGTTTTCAGTCTAGGATCTGGACCTGTCACTTGGGCTTGTAAGAAACAACAAGCTCTTTCTCTTTCTTCAGCAGAAGCAGAATATCGAGTTGCAGTTAATGTCAGTCAGGAAGCTTTATGGCTTCGACATATCCTTTCATATTTTGGATTTGAGCAGCAGTAGCCTACTCCACTTTGGTGCGATAATCAAAGTGCCATCAAGCTTGCCAAAGATCTAGTTCTACATCAGTGCAGCAAACACATTGAGCTACACATGCACTTCATAAAAAATCTTGTTTATGATCGTGTTATTGACATGATCTATTGCCCTACAGATGATCAAGTTGTAGAAATCTTCACTAAGTCTCTTACAAAAGCGAAGTTTTCTAAACTTTGATCTATGTTAGGAGTTTAGGAATGTGTCCTTAAGGGGGGAATAGGCTCTAATGGCTCCTTCCTTCTCCTAATAGTTTCACGTTTTTAAATCCTTCAATCCTATCCCAAGTTGTTCTTAAGGGGGGATGTTAGGATATTTAGACACTTAGGAGTTAGTTAAGATCAACTTGTGTAATATATCCGTTAGGTAAAAGTGTGTTTCTTTAGTATGTATTAGTATGCATTTGTAAATATTTTAATTTGATAGTCACAATATGTTCTAGACATAGAGTGATCCGATGGTTCAACGTCTCTTAGATCATACCTGCCATTGATCTGTGGCTTAACACCCGATTCGTCTATGATCTCTATTTAAAGAGCATAGAGGGTCCTTGGTTAGTTGAATGATTATGAGAAGATCATATGTAACTTTCTCTCGTTTGTATAATAAATTGCTCCAAGTAGCTATTTGGCTGGGGTCGTGGACTATTTCCCTCTCGAGGGTTTCAACCACATGACAAAAATCGGTGTGTTGATTTTTGATCTATTTATGTGAAGCGGTTGCTGAAGGTGTTCGGTATTTTGGGAGTACCTTGTGTACCCGAACACAGGGGAACTTGTCATCTACCTTGTGTACGTAGGAATAAATTAGCTTGGAAAAAGGATGAAGAGGAGGATTTGAAGGTGGAACTTCTTGCAATGAAAACTTCATTTTGATTTTTTATGTATATTTTTACTAGTAAACACTTTGATTGCATATCCATGGATCACTGGCTCATTTTGAGGGAATTTTTTCTTCACAAAGAAAAGTATGCAGATATTTCCAATGAGATAAACCAATGTAATCCCATGGAAATGGATATTGGAACATGGGAAAGCGATACTTGACAAGTTGTGTATGCCATTTGACTTGAAGGATAAATGGTGTAATATGAAGAAGAGTAATTACTGAAGCATGTACATACATGGATGAATTAAACTGGTGAATGGAAATCTTTCAATTTTTGTTTGTTAATTACACAACTAGGCGTCGCTTTTCCGACGGTCATTGAAGGATTTTCGACACTTTTGTTGAAGCTTCGACACTTTTAGTCGCCGGTCGGTCGACGTGTTCCTGTCACATATTCGACGCATTCCCAAAGATGTATGATGGGCCTACCATGCCTCCCTCACTTAATCCCGTTGAAAGTCCGACTCTCCACACATCGTTCTAAGTGTCGGACATGCGACGATTTATGCATTTTTTTTGAGACACTTTCAGACAGATAAATGTCGAATATTCGACACCATGGTGTCGTCAGATCTTCGACCAACGTTGACATGACGTTGAATATCCGATATTATGCCACCTATGGCAAAAAAAAATCCTGTGTTGAATAATCAATAGGGTAGTGTCGAATTTCAAACATGCAAGCTGTCAGATTTTGGGCTCAATTTCTGTTGTGGTCCATTCAAATTGAATATGGATACCCTAGCCTTCATATTTCCAAAGTAGTCTTGGAATTGGAAATATTTTCTCATCCCAAGAATCCAAGCTTTAGCTTCTTGACTATTCTTTATCTCACCATTAAAGGTAGTAGGCCTTTCCTTCTTAAATTCACCACGTGAATGGTTCTTGTAACACCTCTTCCTTTCATTCCCATGAGATGAAGAGCTTGAGTCCCCAGTGGATCCTTCAGATTCAGATGACTCACTAGGAGACCTTTTCCTTCTTCTAGTGCCATTCTTACTTCCTTCTAGTCTTAGTGTTGGGTCCCCAAAGTTCATCCTCCTCTGCTATCTTTAAAAATTTGCAGCACGGCTGCATTTAGTTGATTCTGCTCTTCCTGATCCTTAACCAACCTTACATTATCTGCCCTATAACTTTGCATCTCCACCCTTACGCTTCTCATGGTGGCTACAAAATCTGGGGGAGTATCTTGAAATATTTTCTCAATTGACTCTGTCTCAGCATTCCCCATGCAGATGTTTTCTCCCATAACATCTTCCTCATGCTCATTGGGGTTTTGTACATCATCATACATGTCGTAGGTTCTCATGGAGGAAATACAACCCAACTCTTGCAATCTGCTCTATGTGGAATGCTTCTCTTTTAAGGTGACTATAATTTTGCAAAATGTGTTAATAAACAAAATTGTTAGCTGCATAACATTCACATGAATTCATAATTACTTACCTTCATCTGGAAAAATATGATATTGACAACTTTCTCAAAACAAAATTTTGTAAATCTTTCAATTTCATGCAATTTGGTGCATAAACATGCAGCCATGTTTCCATCTTTTTTGGCCCCTAAAATCCCACTGGAAGCCTACTGAAAATGCCTTTTGAATTTCCCTACCAAAAATCTGTTTCGGTGAGAATTTTTTTTTCCTCCAACATGGCGGCTCCATCTTCCTCTTCCACCTACCGTCGTTGCAGCTCATTCTTCCTTTCTCACCCGCCACTGTTGCAGCTCCATCTTCATTTCTCACCCACCATCATAGCTACTGCATCTTCTTTTGTCACCCATTGTCGTAGCGGCTCCATCTTCTTTTCTCTTTCACCGCTTCGTCGGCTCAAACCCCAACTTCTGTCCACTGCTTATCGACTTGCCCCAGCCGACACTCATCGGCACAAGAACCATACTCCTAGCCATCGTTGTGTCTTTCCTTCAATCTTCTCATCTTCCACTGCAGCTCAAATCTCAGCTTTCATCCACTACTGCGCCAGAAAAATTTTGGGGTTGCTTCCGATTTTTCCCAATACTTAGAATTTTTTGGAAATTTTTCGCCGACTCAAACTTCCTCCTTCAGCTGCCATTGCGGCTCAATCCTCCTTTTTCCATCACCACTATGGCTCATAATTACTTTTTCCATCGCAGTCGTGTTGCAGCTACAACCTTTTTTCCCAAATTTTTCAAATTTTGGACCCTCCTTTTGATTTTATCTTACCTGGGATTGTTTGGTTTCTTGCAACCTGTCTTTCATCTGCTATAAATTTTGATCTTTTGAAGTCAAAAGTAAGGCCAATTGTTTTTCTTTCATTTCGGGATTTGAATAATCTGGCACTACCGTTGTCTAGCCAATGCATCAAGACTGTGGAGTTTGTTTTATTGCTCAGAGCTTAAGGTTTGATTTTTGATGATTTTTTTTAATTGTTGTTGGAGGTTGGATGATGAGTTGACTGTTTGTTTCCGCTGTGTCGGAGGTTGAATGAACTAATATTTCTGTCGCCCAGCCAAAAAGCCTTTCGTTTTATTTGAACGCTTAAATTTTTCGATGATTTCATTTATCGCTGTCGAAAGTCTATTGATGAATGAATCATGGCGTTAGTCCTCTATGCTGCAGCCGTTTCGGAAGGAAAACCATGAACGTCCCGATGATTAGTCATGTTTCTCGCTGATCAATGCTTTATCTCCTTTTATTTTTATTTTTCTGAGACTGATTGTTTTGACTATCGACGATCATGTGTTTGATCGGTATCGGAATGATTTTTGACATTGATCGAAGGGTTTGTCTTTTGTATTGCTGACATTGCAGAAACGTTGAGGTTTGAAGTTCCGACCTTTAGGAGTTAGAACTCCTGATCGTCGATGGGTTGTATTTTATCGTGGAACCGTAGTTGTTTGTGAGTCCGTCATTGCGGCTGTTGATCAGACTATATGCTCAATGTTTAGTTTTTTTCCTCGCCGATGCTGTAGTGATTAACGGTTCCGAACGTCGATACGCAATCACCATGATAATAGTTGTTGGCATCGTCGACACTGTGGGGATGTTAAGGTTTAAAGCTCCTATACTTAGTGTTAAGAGTCTCCGACGCCGACCGGTTTTATGATCCGCGGAACCCGTAGTCTATTTTTTGCCCATCATTGTGATTGTTTAGTGAACTATGCACCTGAAGGCTAGTGCTTTCGACCGCCGATAGGGTTTTTCCCACCGATAAGGTTTTTTCTCGCCGACTCTTTTTCACCAAGGAATTATATATGATGAGGAGCACAGTGGAGAGTCTGGTGTTTTGCATATTAGCAGTAGCGGCAATATGGTTCATGCTTTCATCGGAGGATTTCAAGTTAGTTCAGATGCGGCCTGGATCAAGAGGAGGAGTCTATTCTACTGGGGTTGTGATTTTAATTACAGACGGTGGACTTAGAGTATTTTAAGCACAAACTTGCAGGATTTTCTTTGCCTTGTCATTCTTTCTTTTCATGCATTAATACTATGTATAGTTTATTTTACAAAATGCATATGGAGGAGGTAAATAGACTAATGTAGTTTTTTTGTTATTTTGGTAAAAGATAAATGGTCTAAGAACATGCTATGTTTATGACAGGGTGATTGCTGTAAAGAAGATATGCCTAAAAGACAAAAGTAGAAGAGGCAGAGAATTGGTTAAAGAAGAGGCAACAAGGAAGGAAGAGAAAGAGAAATGAAGAAGCAAAGATAAAGAAAAGAGAAGAAGAAAGTGAGGGTCTGAGATTAACAGGATCTTAAAAAAGACCAATAGATTACTGAGCAGATAGATAGCGGCAGAGGCCCATGCTTGGAAAAAGTTCATCAATGACCAAGCTGGTCCATCTTCATAAAGTGCTCTTAAATTTTAATTTAAAATGTAACATATTGTATAAATTATGAGCACATACTACAAGACAAAATTTTGGAACTGAAAGGTAAAGGAATCCCAAAGGTCATCGAGGGGCAGCCCAAAGGTTTTGTTTTTTTGTATAAATATAGGAGAGCTTAGATTGAAACAGGGGCTTTTCCCAGATCATTTGTGAGAGTATATTGTAAGAATAACTATTTCCTTTTGCAATAAAGAATTACAAGTTTCCTACTGGAGAAAGCTTGGTGGAATGTTTCAAATGTTTTGCTATGGATCAGTTGAATGTGAACTATTTCGTTTTTAGCTTACTTCCATTAACTGTGAGATCGTTCTAACTCAGTGATTTTCTTTTCATGTTATGAATGCACTCCAGTTTATTCTGTGAAATTTCCACTGTGAGTAATGAAGGTTGTCATAAAAAATAAGCTATCTTATTGTTCATATTTCTATTAATGTCCATGTGTTCTTAAATAAGTAATAGCTATCTGTAATTTTTCTTAATGCATGCGTAGAAATACATTACTCATTGATAACTAATAATTTTGCTCCCCAGGGATAGGTTAGTTAGTTAAATTTAGTTTCTTGCTGTGTGTGATTTAGATGCGAGAGAGTTAAGACGAGAGTTAAGAACCTGCGCATCACATTGTGACACTCCTCATTATCTCTATCAATTTGCATTTTTAGATAGGAAATTGCACATCATAAATTAAACACAAAAAACTAAAAATATACATGGTGGACCGAGCTGTAACCAGTAAAACCTTTTAATTTGTTACTTGACCTATGGTAGCCAGAACATAAACCAGATGGATTCCCCATACCAAACAGTAACAGGCTAGTTGGGAACATTTATTGGGGAGAATCCCTAATTGTTGTTACCTGTGATTTTCCAGGCCTCAACAATTTTTGGCTCTAGAAGGAGGGCCACCAGTGCATGGCTAGCCAAGGAAACTCATTTCCTCGAAATTACTCCACCGGTGACAATTCTAAAAGTAGTTTGTTTCACACATCCACTCCTAAAGATATAGGATATCTTTATCCTATCGATAACGAAGTAGTTGATGATTTAAGGAGAATCACTAGGGCATATGCGAAAAAGATTAGAGGATTACCTATCATTTCTGTCTTACCTAGAAGAGAATATCAGAAGAAAGATCACCCTAAATTAGAATATTCAGTGTTGGTATAAGACCTTGAAGAACTGATAGAAGTAGCCCTATAGGAAGTGGACCAACCTTTGAATAAATTGGGTCAAGATTCACCTTACTGTTCACCTGTTCAGTCACCACCTCATTCTCCACTCAAAATCATGGCTAATGCAAATGCAAATCAACCACCTCCACCACCTGCTTGGAGGGCTAGGGCACCTTTAAACTTGACACCTCCCTTGCATGATTTGCCTCAAGATTTTGACAAAATGTTGCCAAGTTTGACCCAAGTGAAAAAATTCTGGTAGATGATCATTTGCAAAGTTTTTACTTGGCCATAGAAGGACTACAAGCAGGAGAGCATGAAGATGTGATCTGCAGATTGTTTCCACACACCCTGAAAGGAGCAGTAGCCTCATGGTATTTTTCTCTTCCTGCAAATTCAATCACAGACTGGGACACATTTGAGAGAATATTTAGAAGTAAATATGCAATCCAGAAAACTCATGCAGCTTTAATGAAAGGGTTATGCGCTTTAAAGAAATAAAGGAAGGAAAAAGTGCATAATTTCACTCAAAGATTTGTTGCTTACCTAAAAAAAATTATTGCAGCTGATAAGCCATCTGAAAAAGCTCTGATTGAATACTATACTTCAGCCCTTGGGCCTGATCTAGCCATGTTTTCCAAGAGATCAGTGAGACCTACATTAGTAGAAACTTATGAGGAAGCTGAGAAGGTAGAGGCTGAGTTGGAAAGCATAGAAAATTATCCTAAGAAGTCGGAAGAAAAGACTTTTGGAAGCAAAAAACCTTTATTACTGACTAAGCCTAAGGATGAGCGGTCACAGGATTTTAAAGGGATGTTGAAGATGATGCAAAAGTTCTCCAATAGAGTGATAGATTTAGAGAGGGAAAGAGAGGCTCACAAATCATATAAGCATTATTTTAAGGAAAGGGAAGACAATAGTCAACCTAAGCCTCCTCCACATAGTCATGTAGCAATGAATTTAATTGATGTAGGCATGGATAATTTTTGTACTTTTCATCAACAGCCTCATTGTGAGAAGAATTTCCCTCAATGGATAAATTCTATGATGTTGGTAATGAATCAATTATTGGATTCCAAACTTATAGAAACTGGTAAAGAGGACAAAAAAGATAATCAATCTTCAGAAAAACAAGGGGAGGATACTCTAGTTTTATGGGACTGTGTCTCAATGTTTGATATAGAAGAGGAAGATTCTCTGAAACAAGAAGAAACATCAGAAACCAATGTGACAACAAGAAGTCAGAGTTTGTTAAAAGAATACAATTCAATACTTCCGAAGATCAAGAAACTTCAGGAAAATATGAATAATATACAAAAGAACACTAAAACTGATAAAATACCTGAATTTACCATTTGTTGCAGCTGCAACTGTTCTCCCCAAATTTCTTAAATTTTGGGCCCCTCCTCATGATTTAGCGTTGTTTTTAATCGTTGGATCCTTTGAACCTTTTGGTCATGCTTTAAGTTTGGATAGGTTTGATGATTATAAATAATCTAGCTTGATTTTCGCTCGTGTGTGGAATTGTTGTAAAACTCAGTTTTTAAAGTTTTTTTTTGATGAGTTTAACGTGGATTAGGTTTTTGTCTTTTGCAAAATGCTTTTTCAGAGGTGAAACAGTTCAATCGATGCCAGGTTTGAATTTTTCGTCGCTTAGATCGGAGGTTGCTGTCCTGGTTTTCTCCCGCCGTTGCGGCTCTCAAAGTAGTTAAGCCTCCGAAGTAAAGCACTCCACCCTCTGATATGCGTTGCATGGCTATAACCTTTCTTCTTCCGCCGTTGCGGCTCCCAAATCGACTAAGCGTCTGAAGTCTAAAACACTCCACCAGTTGACGCATCAGTCTTTTAGTCTCTTTCCCGTAACTTTTCTTCTTCCGCCGTTGCGGCTCCCAAAGTGATTAAGCTTCCGAAGTGTAAAACCTTCTGACTTCTGATGGAGAAGTTTTCCTGCCCGCGGGTCGCGTATCCTTAACCTTTCTTTTTCCACCGTTGCAGCTGGGAAAGTCATTTAGCTTCCGATGTAAAACCTTCCAACTTTCGATTGGTTTTTTCCTTTTCCCACCCACAGCTCAGGTCTTAACTTTTTCATCTCTCGGCGTTGATGTTTTCTCCCGAGCCTGTAGGTGGACGAGACAGTGGTGCACCGGGCCATCTCTTGTGGATTAGCCGTTAGTTGGTTTAATCTGACGTTTGTTTAGAATGAAATCCCGGTCAATGATTCACATCATTTGATTGTAGGTGGTTTCCGGAGAATGGTCAAACTACTGCGGCGCGAAGGGAGATGGGTAATTTGGTAAAAGCAGAGCTGAAACATCAGGATCGTAAGCAGGACAAATGAAGGAAAAGACAAAGTGAATGGCGACAAAGGCACAGACCCAAAAATATTTGTCAGTTACTCATCAGATCATGAAGGCGCACAGAAAATAAAATGGGAAGATGAAGCATTTTGAAGGACCAGAAGGTCATACGTTTGGGGGGGGGGGCAGCCCAAGCGTTCGGCGGTGGTAGTTTAAATATTTGAAAGTAGAACTTAGAAATGGATTTTTCCCTGGAAAAACTTGTAACTTAATGCTTGTAAGAGGAACTATTTCATTTTACAACCAAAGACTGCAAATTTTGCCTGTTGGAGGAAGTACTATGTGGAATATGTCAATGTGATTAAATGAGCAATGTTGAATGTGAACTATTTTGTTTTCAGCTATGCCTCATTAGCTGTAAGAGTGTTCTAATTTCTTGAACCTATGTTCTTGTCTGAATGTTCTTCAGTACCTTTATGATGTCATTTCCACTATGAGTAATGAAAATTTTAACTGTTGATGAGCTATCTTATCATATATACTTTTATTCATGTTTATATGTTTGGTTATAAGAACAGCTATCTGTGATTTTCCATAACACATGAACAGGGGTGCATTACTCATGAATAAATCCCTAGCTCTCTAGAGATAGTTTAGTTAGTATTTATTTTCTTGCATGATTTGGATGCTTGTGAGTCTAAGACGAGAGGTAAGAACCTGCGCATCACATTGTGACTACTCTTTGCATCTTTATCACCCTGCATTGTTAATTAGGCATGTGCATATCATACTTTAAGTCAAAAAATATGAAATACACGGTGGACCAGGCTGCAACCAATAGAACCTTTGTTTTTGTTACTTTGACCTACGGTAGCCGGACCGCAAACCGGACGGATTCCCCATACCAAACAGTCACGGGCTAGTTGGGAACGTTGACTAGGGAGAATCCCTTACTGTTGTTTCCTACGAATTTCCAGGCCTCAACAGTTCTAGCGCTAGAAGGAGGGCTACTAGTGCATGGCTGGCCGAGGAAACCCGTTTTCCCGATATTATTCCACCGGTAACAGTTCTGAAAGCAGTGGACTTCATAATCCAATTCCGGAAGAAAGGAATAGAGAACCTCTATATTGTGTTGGCAATGAGGTTGTTAATGACCTGAGAAGACACACCAGGGCATATGTAAAGAATATTGGAGGATTGCCAATTATCCCTGAATTGCCCAGAAGAGAATATAAAAAGAAAGATCGTCCTGTAGTAGAAGACTCAGTGCTGGTTGGAGACTGGGAAGAACTTGTAGAAACAGCCTTACAGGAAGTTGTACTACCTTTGAGTCAAGAAGGTCCAGATACCCCTCACAGTTCTCCTGCTCACACTCCTAATGGCTCACCTCCTCACTCTCCACCTAGACTCATGGCAGGAGTAAATGCTAATCCACCACCCAACCCACCTAATCCACCACCTGCCTGGAGAGCCAGATCACCTTTAAATCTAACGCCTCCGCTACATGATTTACCTCAATCCTTTGAAAAGATGCTGCCCAAATTCGACCCAAATGAGAAGATATTAGTAGATGATCACTTGCAAAGTTTTTACTTGGCGATAGAAGGGTTGAGGGCTAGGGATCATGAGGATGTAGTTTGCAAACTATTTCCGCATACCCTGAAAGGAGCTGCAGCATCATGGTATTTTGGGTTTCCTGCTAACTCTATCCCTGATTGGGATACCTTCGAGAGAATTTTCAGGAGTAAGTATGCGATTCAAAAGACTCATGCAGCCCTCATGAAAGAACTATGCACCTTGAAGAAAGAGAGAAAGTAGAAATTGCACAGTTTCACTCAAAGGTTTGCAGCATATCTCAAAAAAAATTATGAAGCTGATAGACCTTCGGACAAGGTACTGATTGAATATTATACTTCAGCTTTAGGCCCTGATTTGGCCATGTTTTCCAAAGGTAGGGCCAAGCCTACTTTGATGGAAACCTATGAAGAGGCAGAAGCAGTGGAGGTTGAAAGAGAAAGTATCGAAGATTATCCCGAACAGTTAGGAGAGAAAGGTGGGGGAAGGAAAGCCTTATTGTTTACTAAGCCTAAGGAAGAGAAATCACCAGATTATGAAAGTATGGCCAAAATGATGCAGAAGCTTTCTAATAAAATCATAGACTTGGAGAAATAAAAGGAAGCACAAAATTTCTATAAGCCCTATTATAAGAAAAGAGAGGATAACAACCAGTCTCAACCTCTTCCACACAATTCTGCATCTATGAATTTAATAGAGGTAGGCATGTACAATTTTTTCACTTTTCACCAACAACCACACTCTGAAAATAATTTTCCTCAATGGATAAACTCGGTGACGTTGGTCATGAATAAATTGTTGGATTCTAGATTAACAGAAGAGGGAGATGAAGAAAGAAAAGAGAATACTACTTCAACGAAAGAACAAGAAGAGGAAACCATGGTTTTGTGGGATTCTGTTTCAGTATTTGATACTGAAGAGGAAAAGAATCAGGGGTACAAGGACGTCATGGAAACCAAAGTAGCAACAAGAATCTAGGGGTTGGTTAAAGAAGACAGTCTCATACTCCCAAAGATCAAGAGGCTTCAGTGAAATGTTAAGAAATTTCAAAATAAATCCTTAGCTGATAAAATTCCAGAATTCACTATTACCAGCCAAGATCCTAAGAAGAATAATACATTGGCCAAGCCAAATGAAGAAAAGATGAATGCTGATAAACCTCATCCCATTGAACAGCAGATGGATTATGACATCGCGGAAGATATTAAGAAGGCGAGGGCAAAAGTTTCATTATTTGAAATGTGTAAAGTGCCACAGCAAAAAGAAAGACTATTGAAAGCACTTGAAGCATTGGACAAGAAGCTGCTTACTGTCAATCAGCCTCAGGAAGAAGAAGAAATCGGAGAAACTAGCATTGGAGGTAATAATAAGAGTAAACAACCACCTTTCCTCCTCACTTTTGAAATTTTCAATCACAACGTACATAATTGTCTAGTAGATTCAGGGGCATCCGTTAATGTCATGCCAATATCAGTCTGTAAAAAGATAAATGGGCAGCCTAAGCCATCCACATGGAGGGTTGTTTAGTTGGACAGGATGGATGTAAAGGTAATTGGTGAGATGGAAGATGTCCTAGTCCGTCTGGCATTAAATGATAAAGTGTGCCAATTCATTAATATTGTGGTGGTTGATATACCAGACGCTTACGGTCTTGTCCTAAGCCGAGATTGGTCGGCTAAACTAAATGGATATTTTGCTTCTGATTGGTCACATCTGTGGTTTCCGTATAAAGGGATTCCGAACCAAATTAAGATTTTGAGGGAGACTCACATGAAATACAATGTTACTCAACTGGATGAGAAGAATGAACCAGTATATTCTGTATTGGGAAACTATTTTGTTGAGTTGGAACCAGGAAACTACCAAGCAGAAGAAACCAGCAACACATTAGACACTCAGCCTGATCTCCTTCGATTCTCATAGGCTGATGAGATTGACTGTAACATAGTAAACTTAGCAGTAGGAGTAGATTCACATTCAGTAGTTAGTGATTTTTGGACTTTGTTTTTTGATGGCTCTAAGATGTTAGAAGGGTCAGGGGCCAGCTGTGTCCTGATCGACCCCCAGAAGAATAAACATTTTCTCTCATGACGTAGATTAGATTTTGAATGTACGAATAATATAGTTGAGTACGAAGCACTAGTGCAGGGCTTAAGGAAAGCGATTGAATTAAAGGTAAGTAATCTAAAAGTTTTTGGAGATTCCGAAATTATTGTGAAACAAATCCAGAATCAAATACATTGTGTTTCTCCTCACTTAAAGGCTTACCAAAATGAGGTATGGGACCTTCTTAAATGTTTTAATGCATTCAATATTATTTCAATTCCAAGACTTAAAAATGCAGCAGCTGACTTGTTGGCCACATCAGCCGCTAGGCTGGTACCTACTAATAATCGATGCTCTGTTGAATTACTTTTCAGGCCCTCAGTACCTGATATGATTACCAACCTATGAGTGTTTGATGATGACCAGCAGATTATAGAATGTTTAACGAATGACGAGATGTTTAAAGGAGCAATTATAGATGATGAAGAACATCAGGCTAAGCTGAAGTATGATAATTTCATCCCTAAAGGAGTCAGAACGTTAGAAATAATGTTTGATTTAAATGAAAAGTTCAGAAGACCAGCCAACGTGAAGACCCACAGCTCATCTCTATAGTTTGAGCTGATAAATTTAGGGACTGAGACGAATCCTAAATTTGTGAATCTTGGCAAATGTTGTTCACCAGTAGAAAGAGACAAGTTCGTCAGTCTGTTTAAACAATCTAAAGATGTTTTCGCATGGACATATGAAGATTTGAAAACATATGACACCAGCATCATCAAACATGTTATTCCCATCAAAGCTGGTGTCAAGCCGTATCAACAACCTTTAAGAAAAATGCATCCAAAATTGGAACCACTGATTCAGAGTGAAGTGAAGAAATTATTGGATGCTAGAATCATTTTTAAGGTCAGACACTCTGAGTGGGTATCAAATCTGGTACCAGTGAGGCAAAAATATGGAGAAATCAGACTCTACGTGGATTTCAGGAATTTAAACCGTGCTTCCGATAAAGATAACTATCCTATGCCACCCATGGAGCAATTGCTACAAATGGTCTTAGGTTTTGAACTATTTTCGTTATTAGATGGTTTCTCTGGCTACAATCAAGTATTAGTAGCCGAAGAAGACAGATTGAAGACAACGTTCAGGACCAAATGGGGAACCTTTGCCTACAGAAGGATGCCCTTTGGGCTTATAAATGATGGAGCAACATTTCAGAGGGCTATGGACATAGCCTTCCATGGATTGATTGGCCGTAGTGCTGTAGTGTACCTTGATGATATCATGATATTCTCAAAGAAGAGAGAAGAGCATGCATTTCATTTAAGGTGGATTTTTGAACGCTGTCGGAAATATGGCATCTCGCTCAATCCCAAAAAATGTGTGTTCGCTGTCACGGAGGGAAAATTGCTGGGTCATATAGTTTCAAAGAAAGGAATCTCTATAGATCCAGAAATAATTAAGGCCATTGAACAGATCCCGTTACCCCATAATAAAAAAGGGATGCAATCATTTATGGGAACTATAAACTTCGTGCGAAGATTTGTGCCTGATTTCGCTCAGATTGTCAAGCTGCTGCAGCAGATGGTGAAGCAAAATGCACAATTCAAATGGACTGAGATTGAGAAGAATGCATTCAGTAAAATTAAAACTGTTGTTGCACACGCACCCTCCCTGAAGAGCCTAGATTTTGATAAAGACTTTATTCTGTATACCTTTGCATCCGATGATTCGCTAGCAGCTTTGCTTACGCAAAAGGAAGATGGGGGGGATGAATTCTCAATATATTTCATGAGCACTGGTCTACAAGGGGCCAAATTAAATTACCCAGCCATTGATAAACAAGCTTGCGCAGTATTCAAAGCAGTGAAGCAATTCAGGCCTTATATTTTAAAAAATAGAACCAAGGTAATCGTCCCCTACCCAGCTGTAAGGTCCCTTCTTGTACAGAAGGAGTTAGGAGAAAGAAGGGGCAACTGGGTAACAGCTCTTCAAGAGTATGACCTTGAATTCAAGCCAGCCTCTATAATTAAAGGACAAGGGTTGTGCAAACTGATGACTGAAAATGGAAGAAATAAAGAACATGCCTGGGAGGATGAAGCCGAATTACATGTAATGGAGGTATGTCCTTTTTTTACAGCTCCTGAGTCTTGGTATAGAGACCTCGTGCATTACCTGCAGGTAGTACTGTTGCCAGAACATTGGAATTATAATCAAAGAAGAGCACTACGTCTTAAATCATCTTCCTATCAAATTGTTGAAGGGATATTATTTAGGAAAAACTATGACGGAGTTCTCCTGAGATGCTTAGAGAAAGAAGATGCGAATAAAGTAATGACAGATTTGCATGACGGGCCTGCTGGGGGGCATTATTCAGGAGACACTACAGCCCACAAAATCCTCAGAGCAGGTTACTACTAGCCTACGCTCTTCAAAGATGCACACGCACATGTCAGGAAGTGTGATATTTGCCAAAGGTGTAGTGGGAGGCAACCTAGAGCAGTGGCACCCCTAAAACCTATGATGATTACGGAGCCATTTGAGCAATGGGGGTTGGATATTATTGGAGAAATAAAACCAAATTCCTCCCTGCAACACAAGTACATTCTGACCGTGACCGATTATTTCACTCGCTGGGTCGAAGCTATCCCGCTGCGCAAGATAAATGAAGACGAGGTCATCAGCTTCCTACAAGATCATATCATGACCAAGTTTGGAGTTCCAGTTTCGATAGTCTTTGATAATGCTAAGTACTTTTCATCAATTAAATTAACTGCTTTTGCTCATGATAAAGGGATAAAATTGCATTATTCTGCTAATTACTATCCACAAGGAAATGGCCTGGCTGAATCCTCTAACAAAAATCTGATTAGAATTTTAAAGAAGACTGTAATAGAAAACCAGAGGAGTTGGCACTCAGCGCTACCTAATTCCCTTTGGGCTGATAGATTCACCCCCAAGTCTTCAATTGGAGTATCTCCATACACCCTTGTCTATAGTAAAGAAGCCATTCTTCCTCCCAATATCATGCTACCTTCTTCCATAATAGCTCAAGAGTCTATAGGGTCAGATGATGAGGTTTTGCAAATAAGGATAAATAATCTCCTGAAAGCAGAAGAGGCTAGATCTAAAGCCAGAGAGCGCTTTAAGCAACAATAGGAGGTAATAAAGAGATGGTTTGACAAACATAAGGCAGGAACAAAAGAGATTGAAGTGGGAGATCTGGTTCTCAAGTGGGATCACCCCCATGATGAGAAAGGAAAGCATACTAAATTCCAGCAGTTGTGGGTAGGCCCTTTTCAGATTGCGGTGAAGCTTGGCCCTTCCACTTATAAGTTGCAGGATCTGCAGGGTTGGGAAGAGAACTTACCAATAAATGGTTTGGTTCTCAAGCCTTATTTTTCATGAGGATTTGTTTGAGTTCTTCTGTCTTGTATATAAATATTTGTTTGGCTGTCTTTTGAGTCACGTTTTTCAATTGGTTTTAGTTTGAGTTTCTTGATTTCAATAAAGAGAACGAGCCCATGGTTGCATGGGGAACACCAAATTTTTTGGGAATGATAAACATTTTTGGGCATCAGACTGTGTGTTGTTGTTTGTCTAAAATAACTTCTTCCAGTTTAGCAATTTTCTCGAATAGCTCTGAGTGCATTGAAGTCCTACTTAACCCCTGTGAAATAAACTAGATTCAAAGAGTCTGGAATACTATGTTGAGGCTCCATCCACGTCACACTTAAAATGTTCTAAGGGGCGACAGCAAAGGACCCATGGAAAGGAGTAAGGTGAATAGTATATTAAATATAAATGATCCCATGCCAAGAAATGAATGCCAAAAGGAAAATAAGAGTCAAAAAACTCATATGAAAGCATCATACATCAAAGCAAATGCTGAATCATAAGTACTAAATTGCCGAAAGTTCCTCTCCGTCCGTGAGCTGAAACATGAGGTATACCGCTTACACAAAAGGACACTATGGGATAGAGGAGCCTGAATTAAAATTCAGAAAGAAAGGAATGCAATAGGACTCATATGAAAAGGGACAAAAGTCCAAAAGCACAAAAAGTGCTAAAGTGGCATGGGAATGAGGAACAAACGAATATTTCTATTTACAATATGCTACAATCCTGTGGTGTCCAAGATATCAGCCACCTGAAGACAAAAGTAATAATGAAATTCATCCTATGGCCTCAACAGAGTCATCTGGACTTGAAAATATTGGTTTCCACTCTCCCAAATTGGACTATCATCAATTATTAAAGGTACACATTTCCGTCATTTGAGAAATCCAGATAGCTGGAAGAATTCAATAGATGCATTTGTTGTTAAATAGTCTGTCACTCAAAGAATAATCGCCCAGAGATCTAGGTTCACCAGGTTATCACCAATTTTTTCAGCTACAACCATTCTCCCCAAATTTCTTAAATTTTTGGCCCCTCCTCATGATTTAGCGTTGTTTTTAATCGTTGGATCCTTTGAACCTTTTGGTCGTGCTTTAAGTTTGGATAGGTTTGATTATTATAAATAATCTGGCTTGATTTTCGCTCGTGTGTGGAATTGTTGTAAAACTCAGTTTTTAAAGTTTGTTTTTTGATGAGTTTAACGTGGATCAAGTTTTTGTCATTTGCAAAACACTTTTTCAGAGGCGAAATAGTTCAATCGCTGACAGGTTTGAAGTTTTCATTGCTTAGATCGGAGGTTGCTGTCCTGGTTTTCTCCCACCGTTGTGGCTCTCAAAGTAGTTAAGCCTCCGAAGTAAAGAACTCCACTCTCTGATATGCATTGCATGGCTATAACCTTTCTTCTTCCACCGTTGCGGCTCCCAAATTGACTAAGCACCCGAAGTCTAAAACACTCTGCCAGCCGACGCGTCAGTCTTTTAGTCGCTTGCCCGTAACTTTTCTTCTTCCGTCGTTGCGGCTCCCAAAGTGATTAAGCTTCCGAAGTGTAAAACCTTTCGACTTCCAATGGAGAAGTTTTCCAGCCCACGGGTCGCGTATCCTTAACCTTTCCTTTTTCGTCGTTGCGGCTGGGAAAGTCATTTAGCTTCCGATGTAAAACCTTCCGACTTTCGATTGGTTTTTTCCTTTTCCCGCCCACAGCTCAGGTCTTAACTTTTCCATCTCTCGGCATTGATGTTTTCTCCCAAGCCCGTAGCTGGACTAGACAGTGGTGCACCAGGCCATCTCTTGTGGATTAGCTGTTAGTTGGTTTAATCTAATGTTTGTTTAGAATGCAATCCTAGTCAATGATGCACATCGTTTGATTGCAGGTGGTTTCCAGAGAACGGTCAAACTACTGCGGCGTGAAGGGAGATGGGTAATTTGGTAAAAGCAGAGCCGAAACCTCAGGATCGCAAGTAGGACAAACGAAGGAAAAGACAAAGTGAATGGCGAAAAAGGCACAGACCTGAAAATATCTGTCAGTTACTCATCAGATCATGAAGGCGCACAGAAAATAAAATGGGAAGATGAAGCGTTTTGAAGGACCGAAAGGTCATACATTTGAGGGGGGGGGGCAGCACAAGCGATCGGCAGTGGTAGTTTAAATATTTGAAAGTAGAACTTAGAAAGGGATTTTTCCCTGGAAAAACTTGTAACTTAATGCTTGTAAGAGGAACTATTTCGTTTTACAACCAAAGACTACAAATTTTGCCTGTTGGAGGAAGTACTATGTGGAATATGTCAATGTGATTAAATGAGCAATGTTGAATGTGAACTATTTCCTTTTCAGCTGTGCCTCATTAGCTGTAAGAGTGTTCTAATTTCTTGAACCTATGTTCTTGTCTGAATGTTCTTCGGTACCTTTATGATGTCATTTCCACTATGAGTAATGAAAATTTTAACTGTTGATGAGCTATCTTATCATATATACTTTTATTCATGTTTATATGTTTGGTTATAAGAACAATTATCTGTGATTTTCCATAGCACATGAACAGGGGTGCATTACTCATCAATGAATACCCAACTCTCTAGAGATAGTTTAGTTAGTATTTATTTTCGTGCATGATTTGGATGCTTGTGAGTCTAAGACGAGAGGTAAGAATCTATACATCACATTGTGACTAATCTTTGCATCTTTATCACCTTGCATTGTTAATTAGGCACATGCATATCATACTTTAAGTCAAAAAATATGAAATACACGGTGGACCGGGCCGCAACTGGTAAAACCTTTGTTTTTGTTACTTTGACCTACAGTAGCCGGACCGCAAACCAGACGGATTCCCCATACCAAACAGTCACGGGCTACTTGGGAACGTTGACTGGGGAGAATCCCTTGCTGTTGTTGCCTACAAATTTCTAGGCCTCAACACCATTTCAAGTCAAGATCCTAAAAAAATTAACATGCCTGTTAAGCCTATTGAAGACAAGGTTGATAATGTCAAGAAGAATCTCAAAGCACCTGAGATGGGGTATGATATTGTGGAAGATATTAAAAAGGCTAAGGCAAATATCTCATTATTTGAAATGTGTAATGTACCTCAGTAGAAAGAAAAATTGTTAAAAGCACTTGAAGTACCAGAAGAAGAGCTTCCCACTAACAACCAACTTGAAGAAGAAGTTGTTGAAGCAAGTGTGGGAGGTGAGTCTAATTTTAAAACCCCACCATTTCTCCTAACTTTTGAGATTTTCAACTATAATGTGCACAACTGTTTAGTAGACTTAGGGACATCAATCAATGTTATGCCACTTTTAGTCAGCAAGAGAATTAATGGACAGCCTAAACCATCCACTTGGCAAGTTATTCAATTAGACGGGAAAACTGTGAAAGTATTAGGAGAAAGGGAAGATGATCGAATTCGCATATCTGCAAATGAGAAGGTATGTTAGTACATCGATATTGTAGTAGCAGACATACCTGATTTTTATGGACTTGTTTTGAGTCAAGACTGGTCAGCAAGGCTAGATGGATACTTCGCATCAGATTGGTCACATCTATGGTTGCATCATAAGGGAAGTCCCAATCAGATAAAAATATTAAGAGAGCCTCACATGAAGTACAATGTTACTCAGTTGGAGGGAAAAAATGAACCAGTGAATTCTGTGTTTGGAAATTACTTCATTGAATTGGAACCAGGAAATTACCAAGCTAAAGAAGCCAGCAATATATTTGATACCCAGCCCGATCTCCTTCTATTTTCATGGGCTGATGAGATTGACTATAAAATAGTAGATTTAGTTTCAGATGTAGTTTTTAATTCAAGTTCGGTAGAACTAGATAATGGGTAGGCTCTTTTCAAATTGTAGCCAATATTAGCCCCTCAACTCACAAGTTGCAAGGTTTACAGGGGTGGGAAGAGAACTTACCAGTAAATGGTTTAGTTCTCAAACTTTATTTGTCTCGATTTTTATTTCTTGGTTATCTTGTACATAAATAAACTGATTGCTTTGTTTTGTTTTGATTTGTTTGTTTTGGTTTGTTAGGGTTTAATTGATTTTAAAAAAGAAGCACAACTTTTGGTTGCATGGAGTTCATCAAAATTATGGATTAACTAAAATCCTTGGCTATAAGACTGTGTACTATTGAATTATTTGAAAATTCTTCTTCTATTTTAGCAGTTTTCCTAAATGGCTATGAACACATTGAAGTCCTACTTAATCCTTATAAAATAAATCACGATCAAAAGGTCTAGAATACTATTTCGAGGCTCCATCCATCTCACATTAAAAATGTCTTAGGGGGTGATATCAAAAGACCCATGGAGAGGAAGCATGGTAAATAGTATATTATATTTAAATGATCCCATGCCAAGAATTGAAAGCCAAAAGGAAAATAAGATTCAAAATATCCTAAGAAAGCAATATGTATCAAAACAAAGTACTGAACCATATTAGTACAATATTTCCAAAGTTCTTCTCCATCCGTGAGCTGAAAATTAAATACATCTCTCACACAAAAGGACACTATGGATAGAGGAGCCTGAATAAAAATTTCAGAAAGAAGGAAAAAAGGAGGACTCAAAAGAAAGGACAAAAGTCCAAAAGAACAAAAGTGCAAAATGGCATGGGAATGAGGAACAAATGAATATTTATGTTTACCATATGTTACAATCCTGTGGTGTCCAAGTTGGGAGCTACCCGAAGACAGAGGTAAAAAATGAAACTCATATTCTTGGCCTCAAAAGAGTTATCTAGACTTTGAAATCTTGGTTTTCATTTTCCCTAAATTGGACTATCATCAATGATTAAAAGTACAAACATCTGCCATTTGGGAAATCTAGACATCTAGAAGAATTCAGCATGTTGGTATTTATTGTCAAAATAGTATGTTGATCCAGGAAGATATTGTCTAGAGATCTGTGTTCACCAGGTAGTCACCAATTGTTGCAACTGCAACCTTTTTTCCCAATTTTTCAAATTTTGGACCCTCCTTTTGGATCTATCTCCACAGATTTTCAGCAAAAGAAGGTTGGAATAACTCTCCTCCCTGGGGCGCATCTTTCTGTCGAAGCAGAATCCAATTCTGTGGTTTTTCAGTTTTGGACCCAACACTACTGCCGAAAATTAGGGCTTTCCACAGAAGTGGAATTTTTCAGTGATCCCAGGACTGGATTGATCTCCTCCTCAAAATCGAAGTTAGGGATCAAGATCAAAGCATTTGGTTTGACAAAACCCTGGAAAAGAAAAACCTTAATCTGCTCCTGAACCAGCATTGTAGAATTTTAGCTTCAAATCCAGATCCGACATCTTGACCTGGTAAGATATAAATCTTTTTTATTTCCATTTGAGGTTCTCAGTTAAGATGTATCATCATATCAAGATTGATGAAAAGCTTGAGGGAACGGATAACTTCTGAGCCTGGAAGTATAGGATCTCCCTGGTCCTAGAAGAAAATGAGTTGGACTCCTACATCCATGAGGAGATTCCAGTTCTAGAGGGAGATGAGGCTAAGGCCTTACATAAGAATAAATTGGTTATGGCAAAGACGATCATTGCTTATTCAATCAAAAATCACCTCATACCAGAGGTGTCCTCCCTAAATACACCTAAAGCTATGTTTGATTCCCTAACCAAACTATTTGAAGGAAAGAACACAAATTGGAAGATGACTCTGAGAAATCATTGAAGAATGTAAAGATCAAGAGTGCAAAAACCATCTAGTCTTACTTTACAATGGTCCTCATATCAAGGAACAACTAGAAGCAGTAGATGAAGAAGTAGAAAATGCAGATATTGTAATGACCACCTTGAATGGTCTCCCTAGATCATGGGACTCCTTTATTCAAGGGATCTATGCCAGAAAGAAGTTAGTCAAGTTCAACAGACTATGGGAAGAATGCTCTCAAGAAGAAGTTCGGATAGCAGCTCGAGAAGAAAAGATGGGAAGTGAAGATCGAGCTCTCATAGTACAATCCAAGAAAACCAGATCTAGCCACCACATAAGTAAGTACTCTCATCAAAGGAATAAATCTATAAATCCTAGAGATTTGTCTAAGTACATTTGCTATACATGTGATGAAAGAGGACATTTTTCTAGAGACTGTCCTAGAAACAAAAGTAGCTCTCACAAGAAGAAGGGAAACAAGAGAAGACATCATGCTCATGCTGCAGAGGATTATGAACCTTCCACAAAGAGAAATAGACAAGTCAGTGATGATTCTTCAAGTGATGAAGAATATGTTCTGATCTCCACTCTCACGGGAACTATCACACATGGCAACAATTATTGGCTTATAGACAATGGTGCTTCCAAACATATGACAGGATTCAAGGAATCCTTTGTGAAACTATCTAAACATGAATCAACTCACAAGGTGAAACTCAAAGATGACTACCAATATCCAATAAAAGGTAGTGGTGAATCCGCATACAAGCTAGACTCTGAAAAGTCTATCAAGATGAAAGATGTATTGTTTGTACCTGTACTAAAGAAGAATCTCCTCTCCATATTTGCATTGGATGCAAAAGAAATGAGGGTTGCATTTGTAGATGGCCAAGTCCTCATGTGGCCAAAGGGAAAGTCTTTCAATGATGCAGTAGTGATTGGGGAACAAGAAGGAGGACTATACAAATTGAAGGGCCAACCAGAACAAGATTTGGTTCATGACTCGGTAGAACCAAATGAGCTTTGGCATAGAAGGCTTGCACATGTGCATTACAAAGCACTACCACTTGCAAGCAAAGCTGTTGAAGGACTCCCAGAAATGCAGACAAAACATGAAGGTGTATGCAAAGGATGTGCAAAAGGGAAGAACACAAATAAGACATTTCCAAGTAGCAAGAGCAAAGCAAAAGGAATCTTGGAAATGATCCACTCCGATGTATGCGGTCCAATGTCATCAAGTTCACTAAGCAGGTATGCATACTATGTTTCTTTTATTGATGATTTTTGTATAAAGTCATGGATATACTTTATGAAGAAAAAAGATGAAGTATTCAATAAGTTCAAGGAATTCAAAGCCTTGATCGAGAACCACACTGAAAAGAAGATCAAGACCTTTCGATCAGATAATGGCGGATAATTCACTTTGAATGAATTCAAAGAGCTATGTAAAGACTCAGGGATTAAGAGGGAGTTGTCCACTCCCTATAATCCACAATAGAATGGGATTGCAGAAAGGAAGAATAGAACTATCATGGAAGCTGCAAGAGCAATGCTTCATGATCAATATCTTCCTATGCATCTGTGGGAAAAAGCTACCAGAACAATAGTGTATGTACAGAACTGTACTCCATACATAGTACTTGAGAACAAGACTCTTGAAGAAGTATTCTTCGGCAAGAAACCAGAAGTCAGCCATCTCAGAATATTTGGTTGTCCCATATACATACACATTCCGAAAGAAAAGAGGACGAAGTTAGATCCTTCAAGAAAGAAGGGTATATTTGTGGGATACTCTGAAAGCTCGAAAGCTTACAGAATATACTTCCCAGGGTTCAAGAAGATTGACATTAGTAGAGATGTGACATTTAACGAAGATTCAGCCTACATCAAATCCAGGAAGAAACCAGCTGAAGAACCTGAAGAAACAAGAGCACCTAGAGTTCATGATACAACCATGAACGAAGAAATTCAAGAAGAATATTGAGAATTAGAAGAACCTCAAGAACCTATAGATCCACCTCTGGAGAAGAATCCTCATAAGAGGAAACCTGCTTGGGTACGTGAAATTATTCAAGGTGCAAAAAGATATGGATCTTCAGAAGAAACACCCAAAGGAAGAAACAGAACTAGGTCATGTTCTAGTTATGTAGCCTTGCTATGTGACATTATCAATAAAGAACCTTTTAACTATGAAGAAGAAGAAGAACGGAAAGAATGGAAGGATGCTATGATCGAAGAGTATCAATCGATCATGAAGAATGATGTTTGGGATGTTGTCCCAAGACCAGAAGGGAAGTCCATTGTAACTTCCAAATGGATCTACAAGATCAAGCATGCTGCGGATGGCAGCATCGAGAAATATAAAGCAATATTTGTGGCTCATGGTTTCTCCCAGAAAGAAGGAATAGATTATGAAGAAACCTTTGCACCTATATCCAGATGCACTTCCATCAGATCAGTACTTGCTCTGGCTGCAGTGATGAAATGGAAGATACACCAAATGGATGTCAAGACTACTTTCATGAATGGTGTAGTAGAAGAGGAAGTGTATGTGGAGCAGCCACTCGGTTTTGAGACACATGACAAGGAATCTCATGTGTGTAGATTGAAGAAATCCCTGTACGGTTTGAAACAGGCACCCAAGACATGGTACCGTAGAATTGATGGTTTCCTATCCAGTTTGGGATTTACCAAGAGTAAAGCAGACTCTAACCTTTACTACAAGGTTGAAGATGGAAATCCAGTGATACTCCTACTATATGTAGATGATCTATTTGTAATAGGCATGGATGGGTTGATTGCTGATACGAAGAGGAAACTCGTTGTCGAGTTTGAAATGAAAGAATTGGGTATGATGCATTATTTCTTAGGCATGGAAGTGTGGCAAAATGAGGATGGAATCTTCCTTGGACAAGGGAAGTATGCAATAGAGATTCTAAATAGATTTGGAATGATGGACTGCAAGGCCATAACCACACCTATGGCATCGAACTTGAAGCTATTGAGTGATGCTTCATCAAAAGTGGTTGATGCTACGATGTGTCATTAGATGATTGGGTCCTTGATGTACTTGACAAACACGAGACCAGATATTTTCTTTGCTGTGAACACCTTTAGCCAGTTCTTGACAAATCCGAGACATGTTCACTTGATTGCTACAAAGCATATTCTGAGGTACCTGAAGGGTATAGTTGACTATGGGCTCAAGTATGAGGTAAATCAGAAGATTAACCTAGAGGGTTATGTTGATTTAGATTGGGCTGGCAGTGCCATCGATAGGAAGAGTAATTCAGGATGTTGTTTAAATATGGGATCAAGTGTGATCTCTTGGTTTAGCAGGAAGCAATCCTGTGTGGCACTAAGTACAGCTGAAGCAGAGTATGTCGTAGCTTGTTTAGCTAGTTGTGAGGCAGTATGGCTGAGAAAGCTACTATCTGATATATGTGATCTCCAGATGGATGCTACTTGTATATATTGCGACAACCAGAGTTGTGTGAAGTTATCAGAGAACCATGTGTTCCATGACAGGTCAAAGCATATCGAGATCAAGTATCACTATATCAAGGATATGGTGCAGAGAGGAGTAGTGAAGCTCCAGTATGTTGCGACGGAGGAACACATAGCTGATGTATTGATGAAGCCACTGGCTAGAGTGAAGTTTGAGTACTTCAAGGAGAAGCTTGTTGTTCTCCAGATCGAGGTTCCCTCCAAGGGGAAATGATGCGACCGAGAGCCATTCTGACATGGTGAGAGGATTAGGTTCCTTCCATGGTTAGATGTAAGGGCTGATCCTTTCTTTCATGGTGAGAGGATTTGGTTCCTTCCTTGTCAGATATGAGTGCTAAGCCATTTTGATGTGACTATAGGATTGGTCCCTACATGATCAGATGTAAGGGATAAATGCCATTCTTGGAATGGAGGCACCTAGTCAATTACCAGGAAAACTCAGTCTGGGACTAAGGGCCATTTTGATATGACTGTAGGATGTAGTATTATATGATCAGATGTGAGTGCATGGCCATTCTGATGTGATTGAGGGAGCTGTTCCCACTTGATCAGATATAAGGGCTGATTCCATTCTCTGGGAGAATGGAGGCACCTGGTCAGTTACCAGGAATCCTCAGTCTGGGACTAAGAGCCATTTCAATGCAGTGTTTTCAAACAAGGTTGAATGTAAATGCAGAGCCCTTTCGATGAGGTGTTTTCGAACATGGTCGAATGTAAGTGATGAACCCTTTCGATGTGGTGTTTTTGAACATGGTCAAATGTAAGTGCTGATCCTTTCCGATGTGGTGTGTTTTCACATGGTTGGATATAAGTGCTGAGCCATTCTAGTGCAATGTGTTTACACATGGTCATATGTGAGTGCTGGGCCTTTCTGACAAGATGAGGTCAGATGTGAGTGTTGGGAATGCCTTTCTAACAAGATGAGGTCAGATGTAAGATCTGGATGGGCCATTCTGACTTAGGGTTAGATATAAGTGTTGATGAAGACCTACATGAAGGGTAGGCCTACAACCAGCATGAAAAAGGGCTGGCTCTGTAGAACTTCTTGTGATGAGAAGAATCGAGAGATGGCATCAATGACGATGATCTAGATCAAGTGATGATCCAGATGTGATGATGATCTAGATCAAGTGATGATCCAGATTTGATGATGATATAATGATGATGATCCAGCAGTGATGTTCCAGTAATCGTGATGATCTAGATCCCGTGACAAAGAAGACTTGAAGAAGAAGATGACTTAGAAGAAGACTTGAAGATGAAGAAGACTTGAATATGAAGACAGCTTGAAGATGACGATGCCGAGATGATTCAGTCGATACAAAGAAGAAGACCTGTGTTGAAAATTGTGTCGAAATAATACCTTCCTATTTAAGAGCAAGTGTTGATGTATTTGTAACTTCGAAATGTATTCACCTATGTATATTATGTATTGTACCCCGATGTTTATTTAGGGATGTGTCTGTAATGTAATTGAGTCATGTCATGCCCCAATGTTCCAATCGAGAGGATCTATAATGTAAACAAGTCATGTCAAGTCATTGTGGGTAACCCTCCTATTGTTCAAGGGTTAAAGTCCCTGCAGTTCTGAGGCACTAGGGTTATTAGACTCTCCTAGATAAGTTGGCCCTAGTAGGGTTTAGTCAAGTCAGGAATTAGTATAAATAGAGAGCTAGCCTCTCTATTTATCACACACTCACTCACACTCAGTTGTAGCGCATAGCTAAGGAAGAAGAAGACATTGGGGCTAGGAAGAAATAGGTTGCTGTTTTCGGGAGATCATCTTACTGTTTTGGGGTTTTAATTTTGGTGCTGATTCTATCTCTGAGGAAGTTGCGGGGTTTTCTCCATTTATGGTTTCCCCAAGGAAAAACATTGTGTTCATTGTCTCTTGTGCTTGATTTCTGTGCTTGTTATTCTCTCAGTTAAAGATCCTAATATGATGCTAGCTTAATGTTAAAAAACTAACAATCTATGTACATATCGCTAGTTTTATTATCTCATAAGGAATTCTACAAGTGGGAAAGACTCCCCAGATCTAACCTTTAAAATATTTTCCATCTCCCGATCGAGTGTCTGAAATTGAAATTATTTCCACCATTCGAAGGTCTATTTTATAATTTTGCTATTTAGATATTAGTTTTTGGCTCTAGAAAGTTTTGGTAACATTTTGGAAAGAGTTTTGGTGTGAACGAAGACAATGCAAAGTGGTCCAAGTAAGTGGGATCAACTTCAACATAGCGACTGAGAAACACAGAAATGTGGTGGTTTGACGATGTCAAACACAGATTTAATGGAATCGATTACATTTTTTATCCACTTGTATTTATGAGTCTAAGTAGTGGGAGCAGGGCTTAGGGATACATGTTAAGCTTATATGTGTGTGTGTGTTTGTGTTAGCTAGTTAATGAATGAATTAAGTTGAAGAGCAAGTAAAAAAGTTTTGAGTCTTCGTATCGAAGCTAAGATGTGAAGGGAATATGCTATGAATATTTTGTGTTAGAGAGTCACAAGGATTTGTAATGATTTTGAGTTGGATAGTATATTGGATGGGTATAATATCAAGTTTGTTGTAGATAATATGAAGTCCTATAGTGCAACAGAAAGGGAATTATTCAAAGGATCAAAAGGTAAGGATATGAAATCTTTAAATTTTTGGATTAAAATCTTGCATGTGAAAAGGGGATTCTGAGGATGAAATATTAGGAGTAAATCATTTATATGGGGGGGATCTGGGTGTTGATTGGAGGATGGTCTAGGAGAATGTATGAAATGAGTTGAGATGGTAATGGGATAAGAGAGTGAGACAAATGGAGAGTGTGGTTTCCTACAAAGTGGGAGAATATTTCAATGAAAAAAAAGAAGGATAAGTATGATATGGAGAGAAAGTTGCAGTGATTGAAGGATGAGGCTACAAACTGGTACCATAGCTCAAAGAGTATTTATATGATATAGAGGAGGACAAAGAGGAAGATTACTATCTCATTTCAGAAGAAGAAAATACAGATCCATCTCAGAACAGAAGCTGTAACATACCCACAAGCCCGCGTACATATTTAGAAATTGAGGTAAGACATAGTAGTTCATCACAGATTTTACAAGAAAGCAACAATAGTAGTAGTACTCAGAGTAGTGCTTCAACTAATAACAAAGTTCCAAGTGTCGTCCCTTTAGTGTCGAGTCAATTGATACCCCATAGGAGTAGAATGAATAGGGATGATATGAAGTTACCTATTGTTTATGGGAATGGATAAAACAATATAGAACAACATTGGTTCTTATGTGACACCATATGGACTGTTAAGCAAGTGCAAGATGATAATGTGAAAAGGGCGCAGCTGATTATGACCTTTCAAGGTGGTTCTTTAGATTGGTTCACGAATTTTGCAAATGTAACTACTGGAACACCACAAAAAACATTAGCACAAATTAAGACTTCTCTAATAGATGAATTCTAAAATTTAAAGTCTGAGTCACAGTGCATTATTGAGTTAAAATAAATCAAGCGGTTGACAAGTGAATCTGTATGGAACTTCAACTAGAGATCTAAAATGTTGATGGCTCATATGATTTTTCATATGACTGATGTACAACATAAGGAGTGGTTCATAGTTGCTTTACTATGAAATATCAAATTTCCATTGATGCAACAAAATATTGCATCGTAGACTGAGGCTCTTGAACTTGCTATGAAGCTAGAAGAGTCACCCGTCAGAGAAACTAGTGCAGGTATGGTTTAGATCTAGTCGCAATTGGGAAACATGTCATTACATATTCAATATATTAAGAAAGGGAAAGACATAAGAGAAGCAGTCTGGTGTACCAAGTGTAAAACATAGGGACACCATAAATATCAATTTCTAGAGTTCCAAGACTATATAGCTATAGGAAATCCTAACCATTTAAACCATGGATATGGATCCCAGTGTGGAATTTGTTACACTAGATAATATTGAACCAAGGAATGCTATCTGCTACATAAAATTGTAAGCACTTTGAATATTCTATTTTGTAAATTTTGTAGGTCAGTGGACCATGAGGAAAAGGATTGTCGAGCATATCAATTGCTCATAGAATGTACAATGGATACATATCGAATGAAGGGGGAGGAGCATGTTGAAGGAAGTGGTGCGCAATTCAATCAACCATAAGATGGATTCTATGAATGTGGATGAGGAGGATTTGGTCAAGGTAGAGGCTAGGTAATTTGTTACAGTTGTGGTCAATCGAGACATTTCAATAGAGACCATCAAAACCCATGTTTGACATGTACGTATTCTAGAGAACAAGATCATACTGTTGAATATTGTCCTCAACTTATAGTAGAGTGGAAAGTGAAATCTAATCATAATCATAATTAGAATGTGCAGAAAAAATCAGTATAACTAAGAGAGAAGAAACCTACTATCTCTATAGTTACACGAGACGGAGCTGCAACATGGGATGATAAAGGGAGTCATA
Organism: Pseudotsuga menziesii; assembly: GCA_001517045.1. NCBI lineage: Eukaryota > Viridiplantae > Streptophyta > Pinopsida > Pinales > Pinaceae > Pseudotsuga > Pseudotsuga menziesii. The sequence continues at coordinate 32,880 of LPNX011165817.1, read as the reverse complement.
ACGATATGTGGGACCCAAGAGTTAGACCATATATGTAGCGACCATTACCATTTGGTGTAGAAAAGGAAAATGAGCTTTTCTTTGAATCTAGGAAATATTTTATGCCAAAGAAAAAGGGATCCTCAACATATACTCCAACGCTAGTATATGATGAAGTCTTTGTCTACAACATGCCACCCCTCTTTGACCAATTAGCTCCAAAGAAATCACAAGGTAAGGTAAGTGCATTGAAAATATTTTTAAAGAGTTGTATAGCTTTAATTAAAGACAAATATGCATTAAGGGCATTTCAAATTATTCTTGATGAATTAGAAAGAGAACCTAGTAAGGAAAGGGTTGTAAAATGTGTGCAAAAGAAGATAAAAACTGGAAGGGAACTAAAATTAATGCACATATTGGATATTATGACATGGATTTTGTCATTCTCTATATGGGGTCTGATGTGTATATAATTACTAAGAAAACCTAGCAGAATATGGGAAAACCTAAATTAGTATGTCACCTATTCAATTGAGATTGACTAACTAGCAGAAAGTAATTCCGTTCGAAAGAATGGTAAGTGTTCCTATTGAAGTTGAAGGATTACAAACTTTTGCAAATTTTGAAGTTATAGAGATAATCGATAATACCAACCCATATCTTGCGTTTCTTGGTATAGATTGGGCGATTGAGAACCAAACTATCATAAATTTTAAGAAAATAGTGCTAACGTTGAAAAATGGAGTGATCAGAGTTGTCACACCTTTGGATCCGTTAGAAGGTCTAAGGTATGTGGAACCTATCGTGGAGGAATACGATGGCCATGATATTGAGAATATTTATAACATTACTTCAATAGTAGATTAAGTAATATTATGTCAACCCTACAACCGATGGTATCTTGAGTTGGTGAAGAATTAATTCATGTTCATAAGACTCTAGAGAAGGCCTAGAAAGGTGATAGAACATGCTACATGAAGTCTTCATGAGGAGGTGTTCTAGAGTTACAAAGTCACTGCGTTAGGTTTGAAAAGAGGTATGTTATTTTCCTACTTATGAGGGGTTACCAAATTTATATGCATTTATCATTGATATGGAAGTCAAATTTTTTGAGAAACAACGACTATTGGCATTAGATGTAGTCCTAAAAGATACTCCAACTAGGTGATGGGTTTCCCATAAACAAACCATAGAGTCCTGGTCGGAGTGTGGAAGGATACTAGAAATCGTTTTAGCGAAGGTAGTTCATATGTCAGAGAAGAATACAATGGTTTAACTAGTCCCATGGATCATTTGACCACATGTGCTGCGACATGGTGAGACACACCTAATAAAGAATGGGTCCATATGTTTATCCATACACTGGAAACTATAACTAGGATTTGGTATACAACGTTGGAGCTTTGATGAGGTACCAAAAAATAGGATGATATGGCTATTTTTTAAGACATACATTCAGTTATAAAGATGAGAGTCCAATGACGGATGCAACACTCCAAATTATTGAAAGATAATATTTTTGAAGAAATACCAGTACCTCTATCTTAGATTCCATAGTGGACTACAACACTTGAATAAGTGATGGATTCTACAACGTTACACGAGACCCAAAAGATGATGACTCGAGAGATGTTCACATCCTAGAAACTGAAGGAAAATGAGATCTGGAAGGCCCTAAGATCATGTCTACTCAATTTTTGCATTCATTGAAGATAAAGAAGGTAAACATTGGTTCTAGCAAAAATTCTAAATTCTCTAATATTGGGGACTACTGGGATGATGGTATTGTAGGTAAAATTACCAACTTATTGCATGAATATGAAGTTTTTTTCCCTACTAAGTTTTCAAAAATGAAGTGTATTACTAGAGATTTAGGAGAAATGAAGATCCTATTGAATCCTGATGAAAAACTTGTTAAGAGGCCTTATAGATTGAATCTGTGGTACAAACAAAGCGTTAAGGAATATCTCAACATAATGATGGATGCAAGAATTATTGGGCCTATCAAAGAGTCCAAATGGATTATCCCAATGGTTATACAAGACAAGAATACTAGTGAAGTTTGAATTTGTGTCTATTTGAGAAAATTGAATGACACATGTCTAGATGACTGGTTTCCTACATTGTTTATAGATGAAGTATTAGAAAGTGTGGGCGGGAAAGAATATTATTTAATTACTGATGGATTTTCTGGATCCCATCAGATTAAGATTGATAACGAATATCAACACAATCGCACCTTTGCAAGTGAATGGATTTTCTATCAGTATACAGTTATTCCATTTGTCTTACAGAATGCCCCTACTATTTTTTCCAAAGTAGTTGTCACAACATTTAAGGAATTCATTCATAAATTTTTAGAAATCTACTTCAACAACTGGACATTCTATGGATTGCTTAAGAATCATATTGAGAGCTTGAGTTTTATGTTGGATCGCTATAGACAATATCAAATATATTTAAACCTAAAGAAGTGTGTTTTTGTGCTCCATTTGGTATATTATTGGGACATGTGATATGTAAACAAGGACTGTTGATGGATCCTATGAAGATCACCATCATAGTAGACTTGCCTCCACCTACATCGATGTGACAATTAAGAACAACACTAGGACATATTGGTTACTACATGAAGTTTATAAAATGATACTCACATACCACATCTCCTATGGAAAAAAATGTTAAAGAAAGATATTAAGTTCCAGTGGAATGAAGAGTGTGACAACACCTATTTTTGTGTTCCCAAATTGGTGAATTTTTTTTCATGTGCATGTTGATGCGTCATCCATTACTTTGGGTGCAATTCTTGCTTAGCCAGGTAAAGGATCTATTGATCATCCAATTGCATTTTCTTGTAGGAAATTTCCCATAGCATAATGAAACTACACTACGACATAACGATAAGGTCTAGCTATGGTGTATGCTTTGCGAAAGTTTAGACACTATTTGTTAGCAGGTCATTTTAAAATGTTTACCAATCATTTTGCTTTGAAGTACCTGGTCAACAAGCCAGTGTTGGGGGTGGAAATATGCGCCTGGTTACTACTATTCCAAGAATATGAATTTGAAATTATTGTAAATCACGAAGGTTGAATGTGGGGCTTGACCATCTATCGAGGTTGGAGATAGGGGATGAACCAGAATTTGGATGACAACCTCCTAGATGGGCAACTCTTTTCAGTAAAGATGGTAGATTAGTATTTTGAAGGCATGCTAAATTTCTTGAACACAGGTATGGCACCATAAGGGTATACAATAACACAAAATAAAGAGTTGGTTTCCAAAGATGTGGATTATCAATTGATAGTTGGGTAGTTATATTAGTTAGGACCATATGAGATCTTACAATGATGCATATTGGGGTATGAGGGTCCTATGGTATTTTTCCAAGCTCATGATAGAATTGCAAGAGGTCCCTATGCAGGAAAAGCTACAACATAGAAAATATTGAGGACAGGGTTGTGGTGGCCTACCTTGCTCAAAGATGTGAAGGATTATTGCAGATCTTGCGACGTATTCTAGAGGACAGGAAAACCTTCAAGGGATGATATTTCATGAGTTCCACAAGTGACAATGAAATCCTTCAACAAGTGGGTTTTTTATTTTGTACGTCCCATCAACCCACATGCAAAGAGAACATGAACACGGTCTATTAGAACTGTGACAAAATACCTAACCAAATGGGATGAAGATGAACCATTGAAAGATTGCAATGCTACGAGTGCTGTAAAGTTCTTAGTTCAAAATGTTGTTACCAAATTTGGATGTCCTTGAGTTTTACTTAGCGATTAGGGGATTCAGTTTATATAAAAAAAAAATTAAAGCAATTACACAAGAATTCCATATTTATCATCGAAAAAGTACTCCATATCACTTGCAGGCCAATGGGATAGTCAAGGCTTCTAGTAATATTTTGGAACATGCTCTAACTAAGGTCTGTAATGTTCCCGTAGGGGGGCATAGTAAGTGGTAAACTTGATATGTTGTAAATGGTTGTAAATGGAAGGTCTCATGTTCAAATCCCCCCCAAAATTACCCATGCGCCTTGGTTCGGGCCCTGTGGATGCACCTAGGGTATAGTGGTAGCAATATTGGATCCCTGGACCTCGTGTCACATGAGTACCTACCCAGTACCTCATTGTCGATTCCCCTAGTAAAAAAAACTAAGGCCTATAATGTGAACCATGATGAATGAGATTTGAAAGTCCCTATAGTTTTATGGGTGTATAGGAAAACTTGCAAGAATTTAACAGGTCAGACACCTTTCAAACTAGTGTATGGACAAGAAGTTGTCATACCAATGGAGTATAATGTTCCAAGTTTGAGAATTGTTGTGTACATATGTATGCCAAATACTGATGCAATAGAGGAAAGGTTGTCGCAACTACTATAGTTTGAAAAAGGAAAATTTATCATTGGGTTTCAACAATAAGTCCAAAAAGAAAGGGAGAGGACATGGCATGATTGACACATTATAAAGAAGGAGTTTCAACAAGGAGACTTAGTTCTTCTATATGATCGTAATTTTTCAAACATCCAGGTAAACTAAAAATACATTGGATGGGACCTTATGTGATTAATTGTATTACAGAGGAAGGCAATGTACAATTGCAAAAGTTAAATGGGGAGCTTTTAAAAGGATTAATTAATGGAAGCTGACTAAAATATTACAAGGACAACTACACATTCCCTCACTGAGTTTGTATGGAAAAAAAAGCAAATGGCAAAAATATTTTTGTTTCTGTCAAAGTTTTGATTTTGTCGTAGTTTTGGGTTTCTGTAGAAGTAAAAGTGTGTTGAAATTTGGTGTTGTCATTAATGTCAAGCAAGAAGAATGATGATGTCAAGCAGGAAGCATGAAGACTTGAAGACAATTTGAAGAAGTATATAAAATATATGTATACAAGTCTTAGAAGTGTGCAAGACCCACCAAGTAATGGTCCTTTAATGCACAAATCCCACAAAGACAATAGTGATACAAAATCACACATCGATGAAAGAATAAGAAGCTTGACTGAAAAGGAATAAGAGGTATCACCAACTCAAAGGAACCCCAACTTGTGGACACATCATTTGAGCAAGAATATTATAAATAGGAAAAAGATGGAAATATTGTTGTAAGCTTGAATATGCAAAAGATGTAGTAATATTAATTTGCAAGCTTCATATTATTGGGGTATCAATGGCTTGTTGATATAGAAGAATGGAATAATAGATAGCTGATAGCATGAAGTATAAATGTAGAGCAACAGACAACGTGCAGAATTAGAAGAGTGTACAGAACTGAGGAGGTGCATGAAATTAGAGCAGTATGTTCATTGCTAAATCAGGATAGTGTGCAAATTTCAAGTAGAGTATGAAGGCAAGAAAACCAATGCATAAGACTGATACATAGTGTATAATAACTAGAACATAGTGTAGAACAAATAGTGAAGCACATGATTGCGAAGAATATATGCAATTAAAGTAAAACCCGTTTGTGTGATTATCGTAGACTGAGGTAACACATTGTGGAAATCGTAGATCATGAAAATAATAGATAACAGATCGTGTAAGTTTCAGATTATGGATGTTATTGTTTGTAGATCGTGAAAATCATTATTTTTGGAAATGAGTCAGAAATTGCAGTTTTGGTGCATATAACAACATATACTTGTTTTGGTGGTGGGATATGGCAAGTACATGAAATTGAATATTCCTTCCAGTTGGAGCTGGAGAACAAGGGTGGTGGGAAAGGGAAAGGATAGGAGATTATAGTCTCCTTGCAGGTTGGTTCCAGAATGTAGCAAGTAGGTGCTTGCAAAAAAGGCTTGGTTTCCTCTTAGGTTGGTTCCTGGACATAACAAGTTGGTGCTTGTGTAGAGGATTGGTTTCCTTATAGGTTGGTTCCTTTAATCAACAAGTTGATGCTTGCATGTGGGATTGGTGTCCCAATAATATTGGTGTCTAAGTGAGTTGGTGCTCACATCTTGGATATTGGTGTATCATATATTTCTATGTAATTATACATTTTATATGTATATATAAAGTTACTTTTCAAATTCCTTGTGCACAATTTTCTTTTATTGTTATGGCTGAATTTAAATTGGTGCATAATTTGTAAAGTGAAAAATTGGTTAAATATGCGCATGATACTAATTCATCCCCCTCTTAGTATCATTAAGAATTCCAACAATTGGTATTAGAGCGGGTTTCTTCAGGAATAATCTAACATATGGAGGATAAATCATCGCAAAAATATGGATAAATAGGAATAAATATCTACAAATAGAGAACAAAGGTTTGATGTATCCAAATATACATTCTGGGGTATAAAAATGGATGTGTACTTGTAATCTCTTGGAGTTGATGTTTGGAAATCGGTTGAAAATGGTTACAATGTTCCCAAAATTGCACTAGTCGAGGAAGCTGACAAAAGGAAATATGAATGAAATGTAAGGGATATGAATGCAATAATATGTGGTTTTAGAAAACTCGGAGTTTACTTAATTCATGCAGTGCACATCAACTAAAGAAGTGTGGGATAATATTAAAAACATCTATGAAGGAGATGAGAAAGTTAAGAAGGAAAAGTTGCAAACATATTCAGGACAATTTGAAATGCTAAAAATGAAGGAAGAATAAAACATTTCATCCTATCTTCTTCATATTGATGAGGTTGTCATTTCTATCAAATGTATTGGAGTACAAATTACTGAAGAAGTAGTTGTGAAAAAAGTGTTGAGAACTCTGCCACCTAGATTTGATTGCAAAGTGTCAGTTCTAGAAGACAAAAGTGATTTAAATAAACTAATAAATGAAAAAATTCATGGGATTTTTATTGGATACAATATGAGGACTGAAAAAGATAATCATTATAAGAAAGAAGCATCTTTTAAAGCCACTAAGAAAACAAAATGCAGCAAGCACGATCAAAATAAGAACTCATCTGATGAATCAAACGAATATGAAGCAAATTTTGCGAGGAAATTAATAAGGGTTTGAAACAAATACAAAGGTAAGCTACCTTTCAAAGCTTTGAATGTAGTAAGGTAGGTCAATTTGCTAAAAAATGTCCTTACAATGAAAGTAGAGATAGTGATAGTGAAGAAGAATTCGATCACAAAGAAATAAGGAAGGCATACCAACTGAGTAGGAAGAATTTCTTTAAAAGGAGTTTGTATTCTAAAAAAGACAACAGTTCATTTGAAGAATATAATGGTGATTATAGACCAAGAGAAGTGCTCTTCATGGCAGTTGAAGAAGACCTGAAAATTGAGGATTCAAAAGATGAATAAATTTCCAAATTATATTTTGAAGGAGAGCTTATTAGTGCCTTCGAAGAACTGAGAAAATCAAGAAAGAAAAATGAATATTTACAGGAGCAACTATTAAAGTGTGAAGGAAAAGTCAAGGAGACAAAAAATAGAAGTCAACATCTCATAACACATGAGAAAAAAGGAGGAGATGTATGCAAAGTTAGAGGCTGAAGTCACTTCCTTCAAAAGGGAATTGCAAAAAGCTAGTATCCAATTCAAGTTTCAATAGAAATTCAACAATAGTACTAAATCTCTAGATAAAATTATTGAATATCTGAGACAATCATATAATAAGTCAAGAATAGGTTATCAACGTTCAAAACCATTATAATCAACCTATAAAATAGGAGCAATATTTTTTGTTGATGTGCTCAAAGATTCTTTTCCAAGGAAAGATCAGAATTTCAGAGAAAGGGACAAGAAGTCATCATGTGTGAAAAGTGGCATTGCGCAATCAGGAAGAAATAAATTTGCAAGGTATCAAACTATTTATTAGGAGATTTCTATTTTTGTGACAATTTTGGTCACAAATCAACAAATTGCAAAGCTCTTGCACAAGATAATGTTAGGAAGAGTATCATTTACCATGAGGCCAATAGCAAATAGAATCATATCAAAAGACTAGTTGAAACTTTGAAAGAAAATTTCAATAAGTTTGGTCCCTTAACTTTAGATGGTGAATGTTATAAATTTCATAATCATGGTCATGAAACTTAGGGTATACAAAATTCAACCATCATCTGCACAACTTGCTAAACCTAAAAACATCCCCAAAAAAGGTGATTCTACAGAATTTTGGCAAAAACGATTGGACCAAAAAAATCAAGAAGGATGCAGCTTGACTCTACATGCATAGAGTAAAAGAGGCCATTGTTATATTGAGAGTGGATTATCCAAACATATGACAGGGAATAAAGACATTTTTTTTAAATTTAAAGAAGAAAAGGAAGGCAATGCTTATTTTGGAGATAATGGTTCTGCTAAGATTCTTGGAAAGAGCATGATGAGTCTTGGGGATAAGAAATCCAAAGCAAAGAATGTCTTACTCATTGAAAACATGAAACAAAATATTTTCAGTGTAGTCCAAATCTGTGATCAAGGACATACTCTCACCTTTGATTCAAACAAATGTAAAATAAGAAACAAGGATACAAGTAGATTAGTTGTAACAACATCCAAAACCCCAATAATGTATACATATTAAACGAAGGAAAAGAATAAAGAATTTGCATGGGACAAATATATGAAAATTGGCTTTGGAAAAGAAGAATGGGACATATAAATTTTGATAATCTGGTCAAAATTAGTAAAAAGCAAGTAGTGGGAGACATTCCATAAATTACAAATCCCTTAAATTATGTTTGCAAGCATTTCCTACATGGAAAGCAAACAATAGTAAGTTTTAAATTAAAGGAATAATCTACGACAAAACCATTGGAGATAGTACATATTGATCTTTGTGGGCCCGTGAGAACCAAAGGTCTAAATTGTGAGTCCTATTTCCTTCTCTTCATTGATAATTACACCATAATGATATGGGCCTTTATCCTTTAAAAAAATCAGAGACATTTGAATGTTTCAAAATTTGTAAAGAAGTATTTGAGATCAAACAATGGAGGTGAGTACACCTCAAATGAATTTTAGGAGTTATGTGAAAAAGATGGAATAAGAAGACACTTCTCAGCTACCAGGACCCCACAACAAAAATGGAGTAGTATAAAGAAAAAAATAGTATGGTCACTACAACAAATCAGACTTTTAGGTGCGGTTTTGGCTTGCAGCGGTCTTGCTAAAACCGCCTCCAAAAACGTTTTTAGGCCCTTGGGGGCAATTTTTTAAAAACCACCTCCAAAAGTCCAATTCTCAATTTTTTTTTTGGGGGGGGGGGTGGTTTAGAAATACCTCCCTCAAGGTTTTTTTGAAGGTTGTTTTTAGAAACCTCCCCCCACCCTCCCCCCAAACAAAATTCATGAGAATTAGACTTTTGGGGGAAGTTATTTTAAAACTGCCCCCAAAAGTTCAATTATCATAACTTTTGGGGGCGGTTGTTTTAAAACTAGCCCCAAAAGTTCAATTATCATGAATTTTGGGGGTGGTTGTTTTAAAATTGCCCCCAAAAGTTCAATTATCATGAATTTTGGAGGGGTTTTTTTAAAGACCCCTGCTAAAGATGATTTTTAAAGAATTAAGAAAAAAACCTCCAAAATTCTTGAGAATTGAACTATTGGTGGTAATTTGTAAAAAAATCACCTCCAACTATTAAATTCTCATGACATTTAGGGTGGTTTTAGAAAGACCCCTAAATATATGTCAAGGCATTTTTCTGAAAAACTCCTCCTAAAAGTCAAGATAATTTTACTTTTTGAAGCCTTCTTTTAAAGACCACTGCCAAAATTTCAATTCTCATGAATTTTAGGGGGGGTTAGAAGGACTTCCTCTAAATATATTTTTCATGTATGTTCTCAATATCCATCGTCTCAAAGACTACTAAAATTTTCCACTAATTACCCTATAATTGAACCCTAATGAACTTCATAATTGAACCCTAATTAACTTCGTAATTTACCCCTAATTAAATTCATAATTGAACCCTAATTACCCCCTATTAACCACTAATTGTAACTAAATGACACCTACTTGACCACTGATTACCCCTAAATAGTCCATGCTTACCACTAATTAACCCTAGATAACCTCTGAATGGCCCCTACTTTTTTGCAAGGAAAACATTATGGATAAACCCAAGGGATGCTTCCAAACATTCATAGATTGCATAGTCCCTAGTAAATACACATCAACGTAGACTAGTGTGCCTCATATGCATGGATTCAAAATGGGAACATGCCTCCATGAACCTAACTAAATGACCAACATCATGGGAAACCAATGGTTTAGCTAAGCCCTTGGGCTTAAATGGACCTTACTTACCCATAATTACCATTAATTGTGTTAATATTTCATATGCTAGACTAGATTCATTAGTGTTCAATTCAAAATCATAGCAGCAACATATCCATAATCACTGATAGAAACACAATCACAATATAGACACCGTATTTATCCCGGGAAACCCTCAAGGGGAAGAAAACCCAGCAAAACTTCCTATGTATAATATGTATAAGGTATAACCCCAAAAATAGTTATCCTCTTCCTATTGTTCTATCTCTCTCTCTCTCCTATGCGCTACACAAGTGAGGGTTTGTCCATCCAAATAAGAACCACAACTCTTCTGATTATACACATTGATCCAACTGACTTTTACCCTAATCAATTCGGCCCCACTAAACTATCTGGGGCCACTTCACCTAGGAAGACTCAAAAATATATATTATATTAATCATTAGGGTACTAATGACCCAACTTTCAATGGAGGATTTACCTCATGACTATATGATGACCAAATACAATAGTAACACCCCACCGAAGGAATAATAACATCTCCCTTGGGTTACATCAGTAAAATACATTTAGAATATCCTTTGAAGTTACAATATTCAACACTCCCCCTTAATGTGAAGGTTATTCTACTGACAACATCATCATAGACAATAGGATCACATAGAGACAATATCTTCACCAATACATCGAGGTAATACATCTATACATCATAAGAAGTTTTCACAATCAATAATTGGAACAATTACTCTTCATCTTCTGCATCACACAATCACTTTCTCCTTTTGCAATAACGCTTCGACCTTTTGATCCTTCCTAGCAACATTTCAATCTTCTGATCCTTTGTAGTGATTCTATCCTTTGTAGCAACACTTCGATATTCTTAATCCTTTGCAGTAGCACTTTGATCATCTTGATCCTTTGCAACAACACTTCAATCTAATTAATCCTTTGCAGTAGCACTTTGATCTTCTTGATCCCTTGTAGCAGCACTTCAATATTCTGTAGAAACCTTCTAATATTCTTGATCCTTTGTAGCAGCACTTTGATCCTTTTGATCCTTTTGCAGCAGCACTTCGATCCTTTCGATCCTTTTGAAACAACACTTTAATCCTTTGATCCTTTGCAGCTGCACTTCGATCCTTTTGATCCTTTTGCAGAAGCACTTCAATCCTTTCAATACTTTTGCAACAACACTTTAATCCTTTTATCCTTTGTAGCTGCACTTCGATCTACTTGACCCTTCATTTCTCTACTTCGATCTACTTGATCCTTCGCTACCATTCTACCTGTTGTACACATGATCTATTTGAATGATGATCAATCCCGATCACTTTAGGACATAATTCCAAGGATGATTCAATCCTCCATTAGCATGATCCATGATATCGATCAGTTAAATCATCTACAACTAAATGTAGATCTCGACCGAACCTAGTGCAGGCCCTATTTTCTGTGAGGACTCATCGTAGACCATCCATACCACTGAGGTTAGGACCACTCCCAAGTGAGTGTTATACTACAGTATCTACACTCATGTGTAGGTATACTCTACCATGTAAGAGTATTGTCTACAGATCAGATCTCAACCGCATTCAAAATTTCAACCCTCATCGTAGAACATCCATACCACTGAGGTTAGGAACACTCCCAAGTGATAGAAATACTACAACGTCCGCGAGGACTCATCACAGAGCATCCATACCATGAAGGTTAGGAACACTCTTGAGCGAGTGTTATTCTATGGTATCTACATATGAATTAGGCATACTCTCCATGTATCATCTGCAGAGCAGATCTCGACTACATACAAAATGTCAGTCCTATTGTATGTGAGGACTCATTGTAGAGCATCCATACCATGAAGGTTAGGACCACTCTTGAGCGAGTGTTATTCTATGGTATCCACAATTGAATGTGGGTACTCTCCATGTGAGAGTAACATATGCAGGGCCATCCTTAGCTAGTAAGGACTACTCTCATGCACATAGTGTTATACCTTCCATCCTCAAGAGAGGATACTATCATCCACAAGTGAATGTCGGACCTTGTCAACATTTGTCATCCATCATCGATGTCAGTATCATGATCACTCCCCCTTTGTCCTAGGAGGGTTCATGTCTTCGACCTGTTATTCCTTTTTTAGGAGAGTCCATAGCTTCGAATTATTCCTCCTTTTTGAAGAAGGTCCATATTTCCATCATCTATAGTCCCAACACCATTCCTCCTTGCGAGGAAAGTATTTTTGAACTACACCAAGATTGTCACAGAAATATTCAAACTTCACTTGAGATAAAGCCTTGGTCAATACACCAACAACTTGCTCATCGGAACTCACATACTAGAGCTTTATAACTCACTTTTGTACCATATCCCTTATATAAAAATATCATATTTATATATGCTTCGATTTATTATGGAACACTGGATTCTCTGTCATCTCTATACAACTCTGATTGTCACAAATAATTAGTGTGGTGTCCAACTCCATGTTAAATAATATTGACATTGGCTTCCGAAGCCATATCGTGTCAGAACAAGCAGAGCAAGATGCTATGTACTCTGCTTCAACTGTACTAAGAGCAACACTGGATTGTTTCTTACTAAACCATGAGATCATGGTGAATCATAGACAATAACATCCTCATGAGGTTCTCTTTCTGTCTATGACATTTCCTACCCTATATGAATCTGTATATCCATACAATCTGTAGTCATGAATCTCCCATAGTAGAGTCCCAAATGTATCGCACCTCATCACATTCTTTTCATATATCAGGTGAACCTGTCTAGGTTTAACTAGATACTGACTTAATGTGTTCACAGCAAAGCATATATATGGCCTTGTTTTTGTTAGATACATCAATGACCCAATAATATGTCTGTACTGAGTCATATCCACAAACTATGATGTCTCATCAAACAACAGCTTCAAGTTGGTGTCCATGGGTGTGTCCATGGATTTACAATCCAACATATCAAATATTTTCAAGATTTCCACTGCATACTTTCCTTGATTTAGAAATATTTCTTCTGGGCTCTGCCACACTTCCAACCCTGGGAAATAATGCATCATTCCAAGATCTTTCATATCGAATTCTTCAGCTAGCTTCTTCTTGCAATCCTTGATCTATTTCTCATTTCCAGTCAGAAATAGATCATCCACATACAACAATATTAGGACTCGTTCATCATCCATAATCTTCATATAAAGGTTAGGATCATCTTTACTCTTGGTAAATCCCATGCTTGTCAAGAAGCTATCTATTCCGCTATACCAAGCTCTAGGAGCTTGCTTCAGTCCATACATAGCCTTTTTCAACTTGTATACATGAGTCACTCTGTCTTTGACTTCAAATCCTTGTGGATTTTCGATGTAAACCTCTTCCTCAATCATATCATTAAGGAAGGTTTTATTTATATCCATATGGTGTAAGTCCCACTTCATCATGGAAGCAAGTTCCATGATAGTTCTGATGGAAGTGTACCTTTCTACTAGATAAAAAGTCTCTTCACAATTGATTCCCTCTTTCTAAGAGAATCCTCTAGCCAAAAATATTTCTTTTTACTTTTAAATACTTCCATCAACAACATGTTTTATCTTGTAGATCCATTTCGAAGATACCACACTCTTATTTTCTGGTTTGGGAACTATATCCCAAACATCATTTTTCATGATCAACTGGTATTCTTCAACCCATTCTTTCTTTTGAGTAACTTCCTCATAACTGGAGGGTTATTGATCTACAATATCACACATCAAAGCTACATAACTGGAATATGGGTTTGATCTTTTGTTGGCTCTTGTGGAGCCTTCTAGAGCTCCATATCTCTCTACTTCTTGTGTGATTTCTCATACCCAAGCAGTTTTTTATCTTTCGAGAGATATCCATAGTAGGGGGTTCTTGAGGTTATAGCATGTCATGATATTCCGATGCTACTATTTCAAGAGAGGGTTCAACTTCTATCCTTGTGGGAGGTACATCCTCTTCATGTACTTCTTCAAAGTGACATCTTCTAGATTTTGTAATAGATGTATCTTCATCAAATGTTACATCCCTACTAATATCGATATGATGGAATCCTGAGATGTATATCCCAAAGGATTTGGAGACTTCACAATATCCTACAAATATTCCCTTCTTTCCAGAAGGATCCAACTTGGTTCTCTTCTCTTTTAGAATATGTACATATACTAGACAACCAAATATCTTGAGATGGCTCACTTTAGGTTTCTTTCCCATATACATATATTCAAGAGTATTGAATCCAAGAGCACTATGAGATAATATAGTATGCACATATACGATTGTTCTCACTGCTTTAGCCCATAGGTGCATGGAGAGGTCTTGGTCATGAATCATGGTCTTTACTACTTCCATAATAGTTCTATTCCTTCTTTCTACAACACCATTCTGTTGGGGATTATAGGGAGTGGTTAGTTCCATCTTGATTCCTGCATCTTTACAGAATGCTTCAAATTCCTTTGAAGTGTATTCTCCACCATTATCTGTTCTCAGTGTCTTGATTCTATTTTCTGAAATTTTATCTATCAAGGCTTTGAATTCCTTGAATTTCCTGGATGCTTCACTGTTGTTCTTCAAGAAGTATATCCAAGTCTTTCTTGAATAATCATCAATAAATGTGACATAATATTCATATCCTCTTAAAAACATAGAGGGCATAGGACCACACACATCAGATTGAATTAGTTCTAATGTACCTTTGGTCTTTGTTTCACTTTTTAGAAAAGGATTCTTAACGTTCTTTCCACTTGCACATCCTTTGAAAGTACCCTCATGATCAATCTTTAGATCTGGTAACCATGTTACCAACTTGGTCAAATAAGGCAATGCTTTATAGTTGATGTGAGCAAGCCTTCTCTGCCATAGTTCACTTGAGCTGGTAGTGTCATGTACAAGGGTTGTCTCTGGATGTCCTCTGAGTTTATACAACCCTCCTTCTTCTCCAATGACCACATCTTCTTCAAGTGTATTTCCTTAGGATCACATCAGTACTTGTCCATCTATGAAGGAAACTCTATATCCTTTCTTATCTAAAGATGAGATGGAAAGTAAGTTATTTTTCAAACCTGGTACATACAGTACTTCCTTCATCTTCATGGAAGTCCCAGACTCAAGCTTGTAGCTTGATTCACCAATACCTTTGATGGGATATTGATAGTCATATCCAAATGATACTTTCTGGGCAGAGTTCTTCTCTTCAAGTCTTGACAAATTTTACTTCTTCCCTCTCATATGCTTCAAGGAAACACTATCAATAAGACATGTGTCTTTGTTATCAACCCAAATGGCACTTCTCCATCTGAGTGTCGACACTTCATATGTCGGCGCACAAAAGGACATTTATGGATTGAAGGTTGCCTAAAACACTATAGATGGGCATGTCATGAGATGTATTCATTATCTACCTAGCTTGCCATTTTTACCTTTTTACATGTTGATTGTTGTACGCGACTCTTTACACAGCAACTCGCATACATACACGACTATCTCCACAGCATATCGTGTACTGTACACAGGTATTGTCATTGCAACCCGCGTATAGATCTGTACGCGGGTTTCCATTATAGCAACTCGCGTGTCATACACGGGTTTCTAGTATCAATACTCGTGTATGAATCCATTCGACATTAAATATAATAAACACGATTAATGGAGATTTGTTAAGCCTTAAACATTAACTATCTTAACTGTCTCAACCTCCTCAACCTTCGAAACTGCTCTTTTTTCCTAAGTATAAATAGAGGCCTTGGGGAGGGCATTAATCAATCATAATTGGAGAGAAAAGTTATGCTAGTGGTATATCTTCAGAAGTATTTGGAGCAGCAGAACTCAGAATCCTTTGGTTGCAAAGGAGTCCTTGTTTCAGGCGTTGGGTTGTATACTTATCTCATTCACTATTGTTAATAAAGAGAATCCTTATTCCAAATGCGTGTTGAATATGTTTCATGTATCATGGTTTGATGAATATTTATTATTAAGAACTCTATATATTGTTTATATAACGTGTCATATATACATGTATAATATTGTGTTTGGAGGATTTTCTCTTTACAGGTGAAGGAGGTGCATCCTTGAAAGCTTTGGATAGGAGCAGAGTGGAAGAAGACAAAGCTTGGATCAATCGTCCTTAATCGGGTGAGTCCATCACATCTTCCTATTTCCTTTCTATACTTTAAAAGATGATTGTCTACAAGTTTTAAGAGTACGTTGGTAACCCCAGACCCACGGTTATAAGGGTGTTTATTCCTGAACAACAGAACTGGTGACTCCGCTGGGGAGCCCAGACTACTGTGGGTTATTTCTGTTACCGTTTCCCAGTATTTGCCTTGATTGTGTGTGTGGTATTCTGTCTTGGTTCATGCTTAAGGTAGTGTTTGAAGACCTTGAAAAATTTCTTTTTTATTCAAAATATTTGTACCTGTACTTGGGTTTCTATTGCATACAGTCGCGTACAGAGGCCTGCATACGTGGGTTTCTCTCTTAGACAGCCACACAGTACGCAGGTTTCCCTTATACACAGTCCCGTACAATCCTTAGCATTTGAATTTTTGGGTTAGGGTTTGCTTGTTCCTATCCCTTTATAAAATTTGTTTGCTGGTTGGTCTTCCTTATAAGCATTACACTGTCAGTTTGATTACCTTGTTGGCCACACCTTGTGCTTTCTTGTAAAGCCCTTGAGTTTCTTTTGTTTGGATTGTCTTCTGTTTGAAATTTGAAGTGGATTTGCATGTTTGGGTTATAGGTTTAAGTGTTAGTTGTCCGAATCAGTGATCAGGGTTCTGGACACTGTTTGTCCCATTCTATCTTCGAATAGTGTTTGGTTTACCACTTAGCTTTGTGTGATTTCAGTGATTTCTTGTCATTGTGCCTGCCCAAGCTAGGGTGCCAAGTCTTCCCTTGTTGGTTGATATTTTGGTCTTCTTAATCTCTTTACTTCATTTTTCTTTCTTTATACAGTTGATTTAATTCAAGTATACTCAAGTTTAGTGCATTTAGGTGCATAGCAGTCTTTGAGCATTTTTAAAAAGTGAAAAGAAAACATTTTGAAACTTTTGCATGTTATTTTGCATAGAGTAGTTTTGCTTTCAGTTTTTAAAATATAATCTCAAAAAATACAAAAATATAGTCTTAGTGTTCTCTTTATCGTTGCATTTTCATCAATTTATATTTACAAAAAAAAGAAAAAATAAGTTTGTTTTAGTAGTGATAATTTACTTTGAAAACATACACCTTTGCTTTTATATTTCTTATTGAGTCAAAAAAATCATAGTCTTTCACTCCACTTGCCTTCTGAGTAAAGAATAACCTTTAAAATGAACGCAATAACTAAAATTTACTAGTAATTTTTATTTTTAGGGCCATTCACCTACTAGCTTAGGCTAGACTTGTGGACTAGGAAGTGTAAACTTCCCATAAGTTTTTCAAATTCAGACATAGTGGACCATTCGATAGGTAAATCCTTATCTATATCAATTGTATCTAGGAAGCTCCTCTCAAAAGGGATTCAAGCACGAGGCCGCATGGAGGCATTGGATTGAGGAGATAACCCTCCAATTCCTTGTCGAAACGTAGATCAGGAATTTTACGCATCTAAGGATTCTGTCCTAGACATATTTTTGGCCTTAGCTACCCTGCCCATGCGTACAAGTCATGCTTGCGACTATCCCCCTAGATTGTTGGTATAGCTAAGGTAGCCTTTAGTCTCTTGACATTTAGGGTTCATACCTAGGTAAACCAGAAGGCTATTTCTGGTTCACCTTGGACAGGCTTGGAAGGTAACCCTTGTTGAAAGTGTAGGATGGCAGTGGGTGATTCCTCCGCTTGTGCCTAAGAACCTCTTCAAGGACACCAAGTAATTGTTCTTCATCTTTCTTTGGGAAAGCATATCTTTTACCCTTGCTGAATGTTGAGACTTTAGGAATTTTTCGTAGTGATTGCTCTATGGTTTGTCTGTGTTTAGCCGACCTTAGGGTTTGAATTGTCAAATTTACAATCGTGGAGGACCAACCTATAAGAAGGTCATGAAGGTTGCAAAACCTTCCTCGTCTCATCACATTGGAATCCCCACCTCCACCTCAAAGGCGGAGATTGGACATGGACGGTTCATTTGAACCAATAGGAGTAAGTGAAGTTCTAGGTGAACTGGCACTTAGAGCTAACCGTTTTGATTTTAATACAGTTGAGATAGAAGACTTGCAGGCTGACGAGTTTGCAAGGAATTTTAACACTCCCTTAACTAACTTAAACGATCCTATGATCATCCAGGTTATACCTTTTGATACACCTATTTTGGATGTCCCTGTGGGTAGGATTATGTCTACTATAGGAGAAAGTTCTTTTGTTTTCACCTCAGCCTTGCCGGCTGAAGGGGTGCTACCTCCTTTGGTAAGTGCCCCTAGACCTAGCATACCTACTATGCCATTGACTCCAGCGAGCTGGGTGGTCCAACCATCGGTTCCCATAAGCCTAGTAGGTGCTTCTAGTGACATGGTTACTGGGATTCCCAGTATACCTATTGTTCCTTCCTCCTTTGCACACACTGCCAACAGCGGTCTGGTAGGATCCTTGGCTTTAGTCCAAGGATTTACTTGGAATGGGGGGCATATTCGCCCATCCACTCTATACGTAGGCCCATCACCTTCTTATGTAGGAGTGCAGTTTGGAAACACTACCTCTTATGGGCAAGGTTTTCAAACTCCGGTCTCGGCCCCGTTCATGAGCTCTCCCTTTTCGTTATTTAGTGGAGGGATACCTGCTCCCTTTTTTCAAACCCCAGTTTCAACTGGGACGGCCCGAATATTTTATACTGCACCTCCCTCACACAATATTGTGGTTTACGAATGGAATCCATTTCAAATTAATCCATCCACTTCGCAACCGGTGGTAGGGGGCAACCCCAACTTTACATATGGGCATTCGGGGGCAAGTCCCTCTAATCCCTAGACTGACACTTTTAGTGCTCCGGTGCAACCCAAGCTTCCTTTCCTAGCAATGTTAAACTTCCCAGATTTGTCTAAGTTGATGAACACGCGGTGGGGCATGACCCCTTGTGGCCACCTGTTCCCACCAAATTGCCATCAGACATCCCTAAATTCGAGGGCAAAGTTGGTGAAGATCCTGGGGCTCATGCCACCACATTTCATTTATGGTGTTATTATAATTCATTGAATGAATATTCAATTAGGTTGAGGCTATTCCAAAGAACCTTAATGAATACTGCAACAAAATGGTACATTGAGCTACCTTCTTCTGCATTCAGTAGTTTTTGGGACTTGGCTAGTGCATTTCTTAGCCACTTTCAGCTTCCGATCCGATATGATTTCGGAACGGACTTGTTATCTACCTTTAGGTAGAACAAGGCTACCCACATCTTGGATCATATCTAGGAGTGGAGGAGGCAAAAGAGCCTTATTAAAGCCACTATTCCCCCTGAGTTCTTACCAGAGTGGTTCCTTAAATCTCTGTTTCCTTACATATCTAAGGACATATCCACTTCAGGAGTGACGAATGAAGAAGAAGCCATTCTCAGGGCCCAACAATTGGATTTGATTTATTCACAATCTGGGATCTTGTATGAGATTATCCCTAAGGCACCAAGGCCTACCCACGATGCAGAGAAACCTAAGCCTAGATCCCGTGTCGATGGTGTGGTTGGGTTCATTAACTCTCCCATTGTAGAATCTTTGGCCAAACAGCTTCATCAGTTGTCCGTCAAGCATTCTACGGCGGAGGTAGCAAAGGCTTCCCCCTCCCCCCAAAGTGAAATTTTTTTTGCACAGACCTCTCAGAAGGGCAATCAACAGCCCGGTGGGAAGAAAAAGAGAGGAAAGAAAGGGGAAGGAAATCAAAACAAGCAGAAACCCATGAATAGTGCTGATGGGGGAAAGAAAGAAAAGAAAAAGGTCAAATTCCCATGTAAGTTGTGCCACGAGGATCACCTCACTCACCTTTGTCCCTTTATGGAACAAGCCCAAAAGCTGCTTAAAGATCAACAACTAGCTGTCCTGAAGGATCCATTTCCCCAAGGGTAGAACTCTGCTTCAGCTTCTAATGTAGCAGGGGGCACTCCAGGTGCCCCTGGCCCTAACTATATCCAAATGGTTCAATCTTCGACTTTTCTATAGACTAGGAATAAAAATTATGAGAAAGAGACTTCTGAGAAGGGTAAGTCTATAGGTGAAGCTTCCAACCCTCTCACTATCGAGAAGTCTGTTGAAACTATGCCTAAGATACCGAAAGGTGTCTTTAAGAATACCTTGCATAACCCTAATGTTAGGGCTGCTTCGAACTACTCTGTGGTTGAATACTTAGCCCAAAACCTGTGTGCAATGTCAACTTTAGAGGTGCTACAGAGCTGTCCCACCTAGCAAGATGCACGCTTAGCAACCTTAGGTAGCATGGACTCATCAAGTCTCATGGCGAAATTTCACTTGTCTAATGTTAAAATTCGCCTACCTTACCATGTAGCCTTATCAATAGATGTCATCCACGGTGGAAAGACCATTGGAAGGGCGGTTGTTGATGAGGGTGCTTCTACATGCATTATGTCCTTGTCATGTTGGGAAGATCTCGGATCCCCAGAGCTGGTCCCGTCAAACACTCTACTTACTGCTTTCGACGGAATTTCATTACGTCCGCATGGTATCCTACTAGATTTCGAAATAAAGATGGCAAGGAAAGTAGTGTCTATTGAGGTGGAAGTCATTGATGCACCTTTGGACTATAATTTGCTTTTGGGAAGAAGCTGGACTTATGCCATGTCTGCTATTGCATCAGCCATCTTTCAGGTGGTATTTTTTCCACATGAAGGAAAGTTGGTTACTGTTGACCAACTCAATTTTACTCGAAAAGGCTGCATGGAGTCTAATGAGTCCGCTATGCCATTGGTTGATCAGGTCAAACCTGTTGCACAGAGCTTGGGGGTTGGAATGGAGCATCACTGATGGGTACATTTGATCTTCCAGCCCTGATTAACTATATTGGTTCTACTAGTGTGGGTAATTCCATAGCCATAGTTGTTGATAGGACTGATCCTTGGGTTCTCCCTTCCCCCCATGAACCGGAAGTGCCCTTATCAACAATGGAAGTAGCCTACCAAGCTATCACTCAAACCACTATTGATCCCATTCCAGACCCTCTCCAAGTCTCAGAGGACCTGGAAGAAGTATATTTTCCCGCTTGGGCGGAAAACTCTTCGCATTCTACAGACTGTTTAGATATGGTTTTACCTTCTAATGAAGCCATTCTGGAAGCCTTGAGCGGATGTGATAATATCTGCGAAGATCTTCATATCGATCCTATTTTCTTCCAGAGCTAAGCAGGATAGAAAATCAAGAGTTTCATATGAGACTGTCAGATGATGTTGATACACCCATCAATCCCTTAGCGAGGGAAGGAATGTTTTTCGAGGGGAATATGGAAAATATTTCTGCCGCTATCCCTATCAACATCTCTATAAACCCTGATGTCATGGAAAACATACATATAGGTGCAAACTGCTCTCCTGAAGAGATTGCAATCTATACGGCCTTGTTCAAGGAATTCTGCGATGTCTTTTCCTGGTCATATGAGGAGATGTCAGGCATTGATCCATCGATAGTTGAACATGAGATCCAAACATACCCCAATGCTAAACCTGTTCGGCAAAAGTTAAGACCTGTTAACCCGCATAAAGCGGCGGCTGTGAAGGCTGGAGTTGAAAATCTGTTGAAAGCTGGTTTCATTTATCCCATAGCTCTGATGGAATGGGTATCCTATCTTGTTCCTATTGATAAGACGCAAGGGACCATACACGTCTGTACGGACTTCAGAGATTTGAATAAATCCTATCCTAAGGACAACTATCCCATGCCATTTATAGACCAAATTATAGATGCTTGCGCGGGAAGTGAAGTGTTCTTGTTTATGGATGTTTATCTGGATATAATCAAATTCAAATAAAACCAGAAGACCAACATAAAACTGCATTCATTTTTCCTTGGGGTACCTTCGTGTACAAAAAAATGCCCTTCGGATTGAAAAATGTTGGGGATACCTTTCAACGGGCAATGAACTTTTCCTTCCATGATATAAAATCCATTGTCGAACCTTATCTCGATGATCTACCTGCACATTCTCGCAAGAGGATTGACCATCCAGATCACTTACGGTTGATATTTGAACGATGCAGATACTATAAGATCCACTTGAATCCCCACAAGTGCGTGTTCTGTGTCAAGTCGGGAAGACTGCTTGGATTCATTGTCTCTAATAGAGGCATCCAGGTGGATCCATTAAAAGTAGAGGCCATTGTAAATCTACCTCCTCCTCATTCTATCAGGAAACTTCAAAGCCTGCAGGGAAAGTCTAATTTTCTTCTACATTTCATCATTAACTATGCCAAGATTACCAAGGGTTTCATGCTCCTATTAAAACAAGACACCCCATTTGTATGGGATGAAACTGCACAACTCGCTTGCTAGGCATTGAAAAAAGATTTATTGTCGGCACCTTTACTGCGTCCGCAAGATTACTTTAGGGATTTTATATTTTATTTGGCTGCGTCCGAGTCGACCATTGAGGTATTCCTGGTCTAGAAAGACGATAAGCTCCAGTAGCATGTCGTTTACTATCTTAGTCGTGCTTTGGCCATCCCTAAACTCAGGTACTCCCACGTCAAGAAATTGGCTTGAGCAGCTGTCTATGCTGTTCAGAGGTTATGTCACTACATTTTTTTGAAGACTACAATAGTAGTGGCGGATGTGAATCCCTTTCATTATGTTTTGTCCCAACGGATCATTGGGGGGAAATTCAACAAATGGATAGTCATTCTCCAAGAGTTTGACTTCGATTTCCAATCCGCTCAGTCTAAAAAATCCTTAGTTTTTGTTGAGCTTATAGCAAAATTTCCAACGAAAGAAGATGTAGTCATTGAGGATGAATCATTCCCAGATGAGCATATCTTCTTGATAGCCACCTCTGATCCCTAGTATGGAGATATACTTATATATCTCCAGACTTTGAAGTATCCTACGGCTTCCTCGCGAGAGGAATGACGTAAATTATGCCTTCATGCTAAGAACTACCTCATCATAGGTGATACTCTATATCGAAGAGGGGTAGATTCCATTTTGCGTTGATGTCTTACCCATGAGGAAACAAATATTGTATTGAATGATTCCCATAGTGGAGCATGTGGGGGTCATTTATCTAGGTTAGCAACGGCCCAAAAGATACTACGTGCCAGTTATTTCTAGCCCACAATATTCAAAGATTGTGTGGAAGCAGTGAAGCCATGTCATCCTTGTCAGCTTTACACCAGGAAAATGCGGTCACATCCCGCTCCATTATTTCCCGTTGTCTCAGTGGGCCCCTTCATGAAGTGGGGGATTTATTACGTAACATGCAACCCAGCTTTGGCTGGGGGGCACAAATATATCATTGTCACTATGGACTATTTTACGAAATGGGCAGAGGCAATGCCCACCTTTAAAGCCGACGGGGAAACGACAGCTTTCTTTGTGTTCATTCAGATTATAGAACAGTTTGGTATACCTAAGGTGGTTGTCACTGACCATGGCAGTCATTTTCAAAATAGCATGATGATGGAACTGACCACTATGCTTGGATTCAGACAAGAGCATTCATCTTTGTATTATCATCAAGCAAATGGTCAGGTTGAGGCTATTAAAATGACTTTGAAGACTATCCTTAAACGTACGATTGATGCAGCCCATTCTAACTGGGATATCATGCTATACCCTTCCCTTTGGGCATACCAAACTAACGTAAAAACTGCTACGGGTTTCTCCCCTTTCCAACTCATTCATGGAGTGGAATTTGTCACCCCAATTGAATGTGAAATCCCATCCTTGAAAATAGCTATTCATGTGTTACCCGATATGACAGAGCTTGAAGAATGTCTAGTACACTTAGAACACCTTGATGAGCAACGTAGAGATGCGCTGATAGCTAATCAAGCTCACAAGAATAGGGTCAAAATCCAATATGATAAATCGGTCAAACCTCAGATTTTTTTTGAGGGGGAACTTGTTTTGCTTTGGGACCAAGACAAGGAACCCCTGGGGGCAGTAAAATTCAAGGCCATGTGGTTAGGGCCTTATGTCATGTCAAAATTATTAAAAAAGGGCGCATATGAGTGAATAGATTTTGATGGGAATAAGCTTCCTGAGCCTAGAAATGGGCTCTATCTGAAGAAGTACTATGCTTAGGCTTAGCACTTTTTCTTGTATTCTATTGTATGTATTTTTATGTACACTAGATCGTCGGTTTATGTTTTTTTATACTATTTGTTGGTTGTTTCAAATGTCTTCCGAGACGTTCGTAGGTTTCACTAAGGGCGCTAGTCACCACACTTGTAATCTTGCTTCAGCGGCATGGGTCGTTTATTCTCCCTCGGGACAGTTAGTTGCCTCAGGAGGCGCTTGCTTAGGTCCTGCTTCTGATAATGTTGCTGAGTATAGGGCTATAATTGAGCTTCTATGGGATGCTTTGTCACGTGGTATCACTCAGTTGGAAGTCTGTCTGGACTCTCAACTGGTGGTTTCCCAGCTCAATCGAGCTTACCAAGTGTGAAACCCTTTTCTATTACTTCAGTTCATGCAATTTAGGTTATTGGAAAGAAATTTTGAATCTATTACATTCAATCACATTCCAAGGAATAAGAATTCATTAACTGATGCATATGCTAATTACATTTTGGATTGGCATCTAACACATATTTCATAAAATATACAGCATACACATAAAAAACATTTGTAAATAAACTGACAATATATATATATATATGTGTGTGTGTGTGTGTGTGTGTGTGTGTGTGTGTGTGAATATCTATCTATAGATAGGTCGAGTCTCTGGTCCTCAGATCCAGTTATAACTGTATAATATACAAAAATATTAAAAAAAATGGATCGTAGTCCATCAAAATGCCCTAGATCTAAGCAGGACCACCCTGGTCCCCTCAGTCTCGCTGTACTCTGGCTTCCTCAGCCTCCTCAGCTTCGGCAGCCTCTACAACATCTATGTACACCAAAACTGCTCTGGCTACTCGCCTCAAAAGGTGTATCTAGACGGGTGGTATTCCAACCACATACTCCTGCATGATGGCCGATATGTGCTCAATCCACATAGTAGGTACTCTCTGGGTAATCCTGGCCAGCTTCCCCTCCAGAACCCTGATAAGCCCCTGGTATTTTCCTAAGACAGGATGAACAAACATACGTATATGCCCTACAGGGCGGACCAGTCCAATATCTGCATTTTGACATGTTTATAGGATTAGAACTCTTATACATATGTATATATCCCTATATTTTAAAATTCATAAAAATTTTAAAAACTTGAAAATTAAAAATTACCTAGCTCTCCCCATGCTCCTCCTGGAGGGAGGACAGGGTCTAGATCACCTCGAAAATCCATCCCAGCATATGGAAACTACTCCAGTGCTGGTAACTATTGCTCCCACCAAAATTAGAAGTCATCATCGTACACACTCTGCACTGAGCCACCTCCTCCTTGGTGGAGGAAGATATCTCCCCACCTGCTCATCCTAGGCTGATGAGGAAATCTAACTGGTAGAGGTACTACAGGGCTCAACCTCGGCACTCTTGAAGAAGAAGAAGGCCACCAAGATGCTAGAATATCTGAAGTTCTTCCTTCTTCCTCTCTTTTAGTTCAAGAGTTCTTTTTTCAGAATCAGGATCACCCCCGAACACCAATCATACAAAGCCCCATGCATGCAGTGCACTACCAACCGCATTTGGTTTCGTGTGGTGAGATGAAGAGAAGATGATCCCACAACCCTAACTATGGTACTTACCAACACCCATAGGGAAATATCACGTATATGTGTAATAGGGATGCAACTCCCTCTCTTTTGGGTCCCCGGTGCGTAGAATACATTAATGTAGTTTTGGACACTTAGACGATCACCACCTCGGTCAGTACCCTCCAAGTTAACTGGAAGCCCTCATCATGACAGATTGGCAATGAAGTATATATCCTCAGAATTAATCTCCAAGGACTCACCCTGAAGGTCGTACATGCCCAAATCATGATCCCAGTAGTTTATCATGAACTCTAGCAAGCAGACATTGGCCCGCATAGGTGATGCGCAAAAGAATTTCAAAAACCCACTTGAACATAAAACATTCATAGTGGGGGCATCATGGAGTGCTTCTTGATCCAAATCTTCATGCTCATGCTCCCTCCACTCAAGCACCATCTTCACACCTAGCAAATCAACCATTGTGAAGCATTAGTTTCATATAAAAAATTACAATTTTGACTCTTTATATATCTTTTCACCCTCTACGCAGCGTACGCGACTATCTAGTTAGACATGTCGCATGTTGTATGCGACTGTATTTCAGAAAACCCACGTATAGAATGCGTGTACACAAGTGTTACTATAGCAAACCCGCGTACACAGTGTTCCTTGCTTTAGGGCACTCAAAAATATGAAATTGGGACTCAAAATTGAAATTTGCTAGCATCAAAATGAAGAGCTTGGGGTCTAGTCTTACCTGACACTTGCGGAATTGGATTTTGTCCACTAGATTGTCTGCACTGATCGAATGAAGGTAGAGGTAAAAACTTGCTTCTTATGGCTAAAATTCAAAATGGTGAGTTTTATTTAGTTTTTTTGAACTAATTATAGAAATTATATTTCTTAAGTGAGTTTTTGGCCTATAGTTCATATTTTATCAAACTAATCCCATCTCTTTTGGCCTTGTAACAGGTTTTTCATCATTCGAAAGTGTTTTTTACTCATCTAGGATGGTTTCATGTCATTCCACATACATTTTTGCATCTATACTATTCCATCTAAAACTTAGTAATCAACATTTTAACCACGGACTATGGTATTCTTAACCATTAGCTCCTTTTTTTTACCATCGTTCTTCCGTGGATAGGGCCTTCCTCTCATGAGTATCTCCATTTAGAACCTATTTTGTTTTTCGATACTCATGTTGCAACTGTGTTAGGTATAAGGGAATCCTTTTAGCTATTTTTCATGCCAAATAGAGCCTCATTATGGTCTCTTTTTAAAAGCTATCCCTTTATAGGACTACCTACCCTTATGGAGTTTCTTTAGGCCCAAGTATGACTCCTTAAAAATATACTTGACTGCCGAGTTAACTTGTCCATTCAAGCTCGTTAAGAATATGTGAACGGGCATCCGCATTGGTGGTAGGTTATCTCTTTCTTGGACCATGCGAAATAGCAGGAGAAAGGATCACTCTCTTTTCTACGGAATTGAGAAGAGTATTCTCAGGCATAGGTTTATCACTTTACTAGACCTGAGGGACTAAATTAACGGA
Source organism: Pseudotsuga menziesii (assembly GCA_001517045.1). Taxonomy (NCBI): domain Eukaryota; kingdom Viridiplantae; phylum Streptophyta; class Pinopsida; order Pinales; family Pinaceae; genus Pseudotsuga; species Pseudotsuga menziesii. Next base: position 5,361 of record LPNX011165817.1, on the reverse strand, counting down.
AAAGGAACTCCTGGTATGAGCTTAGTTTTATGTTTTTCATGCTCTGGACCTAAACATGAAAAAGATTCTGAGTGTACTTTATGTCTTTGTCATGCTCATTAAACACTAAACAACAAAGCATCGAGTTTATTGTTGTAAGCCCTATTTCTCGTACTCAAATGGATCTTTCCGAATGATCTTGCTTTCCTTCACACTCGTAAAACTCAAGCTATTTATGTTGTTCTTGAAGGAGCGTTGGGTAGGTGGTAATTTAACCTTTTTTGGACCTCCTTGACTAAGTACGAAAAAGGTTCACCTTTTCTTCTACGGAAGTTAAGAGAGTTCTTCTGTGGTATGTTTTACACTTTTCCGGCCTCAGGAGACTAAATTGGATGAAAAAGGACCCCCTAGATTCTTCTTTGGAGTTTTCAGACACTCTATATGTGAAAACACCAACTGAGCATGTACTAGTTCGGGCTCATTAAGTCCACGAATCAGTGACACTATCAAGCAATATTCCCTCTTCTCTTCAAGCTTGTTAAAAAATGAAGAGAGACTCGAGTTGACTTTCCTAGACTCGTTAAAATTTAACAGTGTTGGGGCGCATAATCCATATGGGGTAACTCCGCGGTTAGTTAGGAAATTTGTAAGCGGAGCTATGGGTCAAAATAGTCTTAGGGGTGTCGGGGTAAGTCAAAACCCTCTCTTTTTGTAATAAGCCCATGGTTTAAATCCAGGGTTTAGGGTTTTGTGGGTGCCCATGGTTTAAGACCAGGGTTTTGTAAAACTGCGCAGTATAAATAAGCGCTTATGTAAAATGGATAGGTTAGGATTTTTTATGTAAGGAAAGATAAGGCAAGTAAGATTGGTTTTTGTAAGGAAAGGACAAGTCCCAGCTGTGTGCGTGGACGACCTCTGCAGCTGTGTGCGCAGAGGGTTTTTGTAAGGAAGAAAGACAGATCTGCAGCTGTGTGCGCAGAATCCTGCTGCTGTGTGCGTGGCTATTAAGAGCTGAAGGAATCTGCAGCTGGGTGCGTAGATAAACTGTGGTTTTGAGGAAAGAGGAATAAAACGCAGTTTGTGGACGTAGCCCCTACACTGGGGGTGAACCACGTTATATGTGGTGTTGTGGTTTTGTTGTGTTGTTTCCGTTTCTGTTATTTTCATGCATCTAACTGATTATATCTGATAATATAAGATCTCTGCTAATACTAAGCTTCGCAGTGAATTCCCTGTAGTGGTTTATGC
>LPNX011165813.1:3456-17364 GCA_001517045.1 Pseudotsuga menziesii | reverse complement strand
AAACCCTAACAAAACTGCATGATGCAGTCTCAGCTTTGACCAGATTCTTAGAATTTAAACCTGATCATCTGTTTGGATGCATATTGGATAGACAAGCATGCACGCGAAATTTCGCGATGGTTCAAGCTATTTTGACCCCCTTTAAGCCCAACCCTGTTGAAATCGTACGACGAAGTTTCCCTTTCGAGCAGTTTCTCGGAATTTAAATTTGATCATAAATTTGGATGCCAATTTGATCAACAAGCGTGCATGCAAACCTTTGAGACATTCCAAAATATTTTCACCCCCTTTAAGCCCAACCTTAGCAAAACCGCACAACGAAGTTTCACGTTTGACTAATTTCTGAAAATTAAAATTTAATCATAGATTTAATTCCACATTTGGAAAATAAGAGTGCATGCCAACTTTCACGATGTTGAGAGCTATTTTCACCATCTTTAAGCCAAACCCTAACAAACCTGCATGATGCAGTCTCAGCTTTGACCAGATTCTTAGAATTTAAACCTGATCATATGTTTGGATGCATATTGGATAGACAAGCATGCACGCCAACTTTAGGGACGTTCCAAGCTGTTTTGACCACCTTTAAGCCCAACCATATTGAAACCGTGCGATGGAGTTTCCCTTTCGAGCAGTTTCTCAGAATTTAAATTTGATCATAAATTGGGGTGCCATTTTGATCAACAAGCGTGCATGTAAAATTTTGAGACATTCCAAAATATTTTCACCCCCTTTAAGCCCAACCTTAGCAAAACCACACAACGAAGTTTCACGTTTGACTAATTTCTCAAAATTAAAATTTAATCATAGATTTAAATCCGCATTTGGAAAATAAGAGTGCATGCCAACTTTCACGATGTTGAGAGCTATTTTCGCCATCTTTAAGCCAAACCCTAACAAAACTGCATGTTGCAGTCTCAGCTTTGACCATATTCTTAGAATTTAAACCTAATCATATGTTTGGATGCATATTGGATAGACAAGCATGCACGCCAACTTTCGCGATGTTTCAAGCTATTTTGACCGCCTTTAAGCCCAACGCTGTTGAAACCGCACGACGGAGTTTCCCTTTCGAGCAGTTTCTTAGAATTTAAATTTGATCATAAACTTGGATGCCAATTTGATCAACAAGCGTGCATGCAATATTTTGAGACATTCCAAAATATTTTCACCCCCTTTAAGCCGAACCTTAGCAAAACCGCACAACGAAGATTCACGTTTGACTAATTTCTGAGAATTAAAATTTAATCATAGATTTAAATCCGCATTTGGAAAATAAGAGTGCATGCCAACTTTCACGATGTTGAGAGCTATTTTCGCCATCTTTAAGCTAAACCCTAACAAAACTGCATGATGTAGTCTCAGCTTGGACCAGATTCTTAGAATTTAAACCTGATCATATGTTTGGATGCATATTGGATAGACAAGCATGCACGCCAACTTTCGCGACGTTTCAAGCTATTTTGACCACCTTTAAGCCCAAGACTGTTGAAATCGCACAACGGAGTTTCTCAGAATTTAAATTTGATCATAAATTTGGGTGCCAATTTGATCAACAACCATGCATGCAAACTTTTGAGACATTGAAAAATATTTTCACCCCCTTTAAGCCCAACCTTAGCAAAACCGGACAACGAAGTTTCACTTTTGACTAATTTCTTAAAATTAAAATTTAATCATAGATTTAAATCCGCATTTGGAAAATAAGAGTGCATGCCAGCTTTCACGATGTTGAGAGCTATTTTCGCCATCTTTAAGCCAAACCCTAACAAAACTGCGTGATGCAGTCTCAGCTTTGACTAGATTCTCACAATTTAAACCTGATCATATGTTTGTATGCATATTGGATAGACAAGCATGCACGCCAACTTTCGCGATGTTTGAAGCTATTTTGACCCCCTTTAAGCCCAACCCTATTGAAACCACACGACGGAGTTTCCCTTTCGAGGGGTTTCTTAGAATTTAAATTTGATCATAAATTTGGATGCCAATTTGATCAACAAGCGTGCATGCAAAGTTTTGAGACATTCCAAAATATTTTCAACCCCTTTAAGCCGTACCTTAGCAAAACCGCACAACGAAGCTTCACGTTTGACTAATTTCTGAAAATTAAAATTTAATCATAGATTTAAATCCGCATTTGCAAAATAAGAGTGCATGCCAACTTTCAGGATGTTGAGAGCAATTTTCGCCATTTTTAAGCCAAACCCTAACAAAACTGCATGATGCAGTCTCAGCTTGGACCAGATTCTTAGAATTTAAACCTGACCATATGTTTTGATGCATATTGGATAGACAAGCATGCACGCCAACTTTCACGACGTTCCAAACTATATTGACCCCCTTTAAGCCCAACCCTATTGGAACCGCATGATGGAGTTTCCCTTTCAAGCAGTTTCTTAGAATTTAAATTTGATCATAAATTTGGATGCCAATTTGATCAACAAGCGTGCATGCAAACTTTTGAGACATTCCAAAATATTTTCACCCCCTTTAAGCCCAACCTTAGCAAAACCGCACAACGAAGTTTCACGTTTGACTAATTTCTCAAAATTAAAATTTAATCATAGATTTAAATCCGCATTTGGAAAATAAGAGTGCATGCCAACTTTCACGATGTTGAGAGCAATTTTCGCCATCTTTAAGCCAAACCCTAACAAAACTGCATCATGCAGTCTCAGCTTTGACCAGATTCTTACAATTTAAACCTGATCATATGTTTGGATGCATATTAGATAGACAAGCATGCACGGCAACTTTCGCGATGTTTGAAGCTATTTTGACCCCCTTTAAGCCCAACCCTATTGAAACCGCACGACGGAGTTTCCCTTTCGAGGGGTTTCTTAGAATTTAAATTTGATCATAAATTTGGATGCCAATTTGATCAACAAGCGTGCATGCAAACCTTTGAGACATTCCAAAATATTTTCACCCCCTTTAAGCCCAACCTTAGCAAAACCGCACAACGAAGTTTGACGTTTGACTAATTTCTCAAAATTAAAATTTAATCATAGATTTAATTCCACATTTGGAAAATAAGAGTGCATGCCAACTTTCACAATGTTGAGAGCTATTTTCGCCATCATTAAGCCAAACCCTAACAAAACTGCATGATGCAGTCTCAGCTTTGACCAGATTCTTACAATTTAAACCTGATCATATCTTTGGATGCATATGAGATAGACAAGCATGCACGGCAACTTTTGCGATGTTTGAAGCTATTTTGACCCCCTTTAAGCCCAACCCTATTGAAACCGCACAACGGAGTTTCCCTTTCGAGGGGTTTCTTAGAATTTAAATTTGATCATAAATTTGGATGCCAATTTCATCAACAAGCGTGCATGCAAAACTTTGAGACATTCCAAAATATTTTCACCCCCTTTAAGCCCAACCTTAGCAAAACCGCACAACGAATTTTCACGTTTGACTAATTTCTCAAAATTAAAATTTAATCATAGATTTAATTCCACATTTGGAAAATAAGAGTGCATGCCAACTTTCACGATGTTGAGAGCTATTTTCACCATCTTTAAGCCAAACCCTAACAAACCTGCATGATGCAGTCTCAGCTTTGACCAGATTCTTAGAATTTAAACCTGATCATATGTTTGGATGCATATTGGATAGAGAAGTATGCACGCCAACTTTCGCGACGTTCGAAGCTGTTTTGACCCCCTTTAAGCCCAACCATATTGAAACCGTGCGAGGGAGTTTCCCTTTCGAGCAGTTTCTCAGAATTTAAATTTGATCATAAATTTGGGTGCCAATTTGATCAACAAAGCATGCATGCAAACTTTTGAGACATTCCAAAATATTTTCACCCCCTTTAAGCCCAACCTTAGCAAAACCGCACAACGTAGTTTCACGTTTGACTAATTTCTCAAAATTAAAATTTAATCATAGATTTAAATCCGCATTTGGAAAATAAGAGTGCATGCCAACTTTCACGATCTTGAGAGCTATTTTCGCCATCTTTAAGCCAAACCCTAAAAAAACTGCATGATGCAGTCTCAGCTTTGACCAGATTCTTAGAATTTAAGCCTGATCATATGTTTGGATGCATATTGGATAGACAAGCATGCACGCCAACTTTCGCGACGTTTCAAGCTATTTTGACCCCCTTTAAGCCCAACACTGTTGAAACCACATGACGGAGTTTCCCTTTCAAGCAGTTTCTCAGAATTTAAATTTGATCATAAATTTGGATGCCAATTTGATCAACAAGCGTGCATGCAAATTTTTGAGACATTCCAAAATATATACACCACCTTTAAGCCCAACCTTAGCAAAACCGCACAACGAAGCTTCACGTTTGACTAATTTCTCAAAATTAAAATTTAATCGTAGATTTAAATCCGCATTTGGAAAATAAGAGTGCATGCCAACTTTCATGATGTTGAGAGCTATTTTCTCCATCTTTAAGACAAACCCTAAAAAAACTACATGATACAGTCCCAGCTTTGACCAGATTCTTAGAATTTAAACCTGATCATATGTCTGGATGCATATTGGATAGACAAGCATGCACGCCAACTTTCGCGACGTTCCAAGCTATTTTGACCCCCTTTAAGCCCAACCCTGTTGAAACCGCATGACGGAGTTTCCCTTTCGAGCAGTTTCTCAGAATTTAAATTTGAACAAAAATTTGGATGCCAATTTCATCAACAAGCGTGCATGCAAACTTTTGAGACATTCCAAAATATTTTCACCCCCTTTAAGCCCAACCTTAGCAAAACCGCACAACGAAGCTTCACGTTTGACTAATTTCTCAAAATTAAAAATTAATCATAGATTAAAATCCGCATTTGGAAAATAGGAGTGCATGCCAAATTTCACGATGTTGAGAGCTATTTTCGCCATCTTTAAGCCAAACCCTAAAAAAACTACATCATGCAGTCTCAGCTTTGACCAGATTGTTAGAATTTAAACCTGATCATATGTTTGGATGCATATTGGATAGACAAGCATGCACGCCAACTTTTGCGACCTTTCAAGCTGTTTTGACCCCCTTTAAGCCCAACCCTGTTGAAACCGCACGACGGAGTTTCCCTTTCGAGCAGTTTCTTAGAATTTAAATTTGATCATAAATTTGGATGCCAATTTGATCAACAAGTGTGCATGCAAACTTTTGAGACATTCCAAAATATATTCACCCCCTTTAAGCCCAACCTTAGCAAAACTGCACAATGAAGCTTCACGTTTGACTAATTTCTAAAAATTAAAATTTAATCATAGATTTAAGTCCGCATTTGGAAAATAAGAGTGCATGCCAACTTTCATGATGTTGAGCGATATTTTCGCCATCTTTAAGCCAAACCCTAACAAAACTGCATGATGCAGTCTCAGCTTTGACCAGATTCTTAGAATTTAAACCTGATCACATGTATGGATGCATATTGGATAATGCACGCTAACTTTCGCGACGTTCCAAGCTATTTTGACCCCTTTTAAGCCCAACGTTGTTGAAACCGCACGGAGAAGTTTCCCTTTCGAGCAGTTTCTCAGAATTTAAATTTGATCATAAATTTGGATGCCAATTTGATCAACAAGCGTGCATGCAAACTTTTGAGACATTCCAAAATATTTTCACCCCCTTTAAGCGTAACCTTAGCAAAACCGCACAATGAAGCTTCACGTTTGACTAATTTCTGAAAATTAAAATTTAATCATAGATTTAAATCCGCATTTCTAAAATAAGAGTGCATGCCAACTTTCACGATGTTGAGAGCTATTTTAGCCATCTTTAAGCCAAACCATAACAAAACTGCATGATGCAGTCTCAGCTTGGACCAGACTCTTAGAATTTAAACCTGATCATATGTTTGGATGCATATTGGATAGACAAGCATGCACGCCAACTTTCGTGACATTTCAAGCTATTTTGACCCCCTTTAAGCCCAACCCTGTTGAAACCGCACGACGAAGTTTCCATTTCGAGCAGTTTCTCAGAATTTAAATTTGATCATAAATTTGGATGCCAATTTGATCAACAAGGGTGCATGCAAACTTTTGAGACATTCCAAAATATTTTCACCACCTTTAATCCCAACCTTAGCAAAACCGCACAACGAAGCTTCACGTTTGACTAATTTCTGAAAATTAAAATTTAATCATAGATTTAAATCGGCATTTCGAAAATAAGAGTGCATGCATACATTCATGATGTTGAGAGCTATTTTCGCCATCTTTAAGCCAAACCCTAACAAAACTGCATCATGCAGTCTCAGCTTTGACCAGATTCATAGAATTTAAACCTGATCATATGTTTGGATGCATATTGGATAGACAAGCATGCACGCGAACTTTCGCGATGTTTCAAGCTATTTTGACCCCCTTTAAGCCCAACCCTGTTGAAACCGCACGACGAAGTTTCCCTTTTGAGCAGTTTCTCGGAATTTAAATTTGATCATAAATTTGGATGCCAATTTGATCAACAAGCGTGCATGCAAACCTTTGAGACATTCCAAAATATTTTCACCCCCTTTAAGCCCAACCTTAGCAAAACCGCACAACGAAGTTTCACGTTTGACTAATTTCTCAAAATTAAAATTTAATCATAGATTTAATTCCACATTTGGAAAATAAGAGTGCATGCCAACTTTCACGATGTTGAGAGCTATTTTCACCATCTTTAAGCCAAACCCTAACAAACCTGCATGATGTAGTCTCAGCTTTGACCAGATTCTTAGAATTTAATCCTGATCATATGTTTGGATGCATATTGGACAGACAAGCATGCACGCCAACTTTTGCGACGTTCCTAGCTGTTTTGACCCCCTTTAAGCCCAACCATATTGAAACCGTGCGACGGAGTTTCCCTTTCGAGCAGTTTCTCAGAATTTAAATTTGATCATTAATTTGGGTGCCAATTTGATCAACAAGCGTGCATGCAAACTTTTGACTAATTTCTCAAAATTAAAATTTAGTCATAGATTTAAATCTGCATTTGGAAAATAAGAGTGTATGCCAACTTTCATGATGTTGAGAGCTATTTTCGCCATCTGTAAGCCAAACCCTAAAAAAACTGCATGTTTCAGTCTCAGCTTTGACCAGATTCTTAGAATTTAAACCTGATCATATGTTTGGATGCATATTGGATAGACAAGCATGCACGCCAACTTTCGCGATGTTTCAAGCTATTTTGACCGCCTTTAAGCCCAACCCTGTTGAAACCGCACGATGGAGTTTCCCTTTCGAGCAGTTTCTTAGAATTTAAATTTGATCATAAATTTGGATGCCAATTTGATCAACAAGCATGCATGCAATATTTTGAGACATTCCAAAATATTTTCACCCCCTTTAAGCCGAACCTTAGCAAAACCGCACAACGAAGCTTCACGTTTGACTAATTTCTGAAAATTAAAATTTAATCATAGATTTAAATTCGCATTTGGAAAATAAGAGTGCATGCCAACTTTCAGGATGTTGAGAGCAATTTTCGCCATCTTTAAGCCAAACCCTAACAAAACTGCATGATGCAGTCTCAGCTTGGACCAGATTCTTAGAATTTAAACCTGATCATATGTTTGGATGCATATTGGATAGACAAGCATGCACGCCAAACTTTCGCGACGTTTCAAGCTATTTTGACCCCCTTTAAGCCCAACACTGTTGAAACCACACGAGGGAGTTTGCCTTTCGAGCAGTTTCTCAGAATTTAAATTTGATCATAAATTTGGATGCCAATTTGATCAACAAGCGTGCATGCAAACTTTTGAGACATTCCAAAATATATTCACCCCCTTTAAGCCCAACCTTAGCAAAACCGCACAATGAAGCTTCACGTTTGACTAATTTCTGAAAATTAAAATTTAATCATAGATTTAAGTCCGCATTTGGAAAATAAGAGTGCATGCCAACTTTCATGATGTTGAGCGATATTTTCGCCATCTTTAAGCCAATTCCTAACAAAACTGCATGATGCAGTCTCAGCTTTGACCAGATTCTTAGAATTTAAACCTGATCATATGTTTGGATGCATATTGGATAGACAAGCATGCACGCTAACTTTCACGACGTTTCAAGGTATTTTCACCCCCTTTAAGCCCAACCCTGTTGAAACCGCACGACGAGGTTTCCCTTTCGAGCAGTTTCTTAGAATTTAAACCTGATCATATGTTTGGATGCATATTGGATAGACAAGCATGCACGCCAACTTTCACGACGTTTCAAGATATTTTGACGCCCTTTAAGCCAAATCCTGTTGAAACCGCATGACGGATTTTCCCTTTCGAGCAGTTTCTCAGAATTTAAATTTGAACAAAAATTTGGATGCCAATTTCATCAACAAGCGTGCGTGCAAACTTTTGAGACATTCCAAAATATTTTCACCACCTTTAAGCCCAACCTTAGCAAAACCGCACAATGAAGCTTCACGTTTGACTAATTTCTCAAAATTAAAAATTAATCATAGATTAAAATCCGCATTTGGAAAATAGGCGTGCATGCCAACTTTCACGATGTTGAGAGCTATTTTCGCCATCTTTAAGCCAAACCCTAACAAAACTGCATGATGCAGTCTCAGCTTTGACCAGATTCTTAGAATTTAAACCTGATCATATGTTTGGATGCATATTGGATAGACAAGCATGCATGCCAACTTTCGCGACGTTTCAAGCTATTTTGACACCCTTTAAGCCCAACCCTGTTGAAACCGCACGACGGAGTTTCCCTTTCCAGGGGTTTTTTAGAATTTAAATTTGATCATAAATTTGGATGCCAATTTGTTCAACAAGCGTGCACGCAAACTTTTGAGACATTCCAAAATATTTTCACCCCCTTTAAGCCCAACCTTAGCAAAACCGCACAACGAAGTTTCACGTTTGACTAATTTCTCAAAATTAAAATTTAATCATAGATTTAAACCCACATTTGGAAAATAAGAGTGCATGCCAACTTTCACGATGTTGAGAGCAATTTTCGCCATCTTTAAGCCAAACCCTAACAAAACTGCATGATGCAGTCTCAGCTTTGACCAGATTCTTAGAATTTAAACCTGATCATATGTTTCAATGCATATTGGATAGACAAGCATGCACGCCAACTTTCGCGACGTTTCAAGCTATTTTGACACCCTTTAAGCCCAACCCTGTTAAAACCGCACGATGGAGTTTCCCTTTCGAGCAATTTCTTAGAATTTATATTTGGTCATAAATTTGGATGCCAATTTGATCAACAAGCGTGCATGCAAACTTTTGAGACATTCCAAAATATTTTCACCCCCTTTAAGCCCAACCTTAGCAAAACCGAACTACGAAGTTTCACGTTTGACTAATTTCTCAAAATTAAAATTTAATCGTATATTTAAATCCGCATTTGGAAAATAAGAGTGCATGCCAACTTTCATGACGTTGAGAACTATTTTTTCCATCTTTAAGCCAAACCCTAGCAAAAAAAACATGATGCAGTCTCAGCTTTGACCAGATTCTTAGAATTTAAACCTGATCATATGTTTCGATGCATATTGGATAGACAAGCATGCACGCCAACTTTCGCGACGTTTCAAGCTATTTTGACCCCCTTTAAGCCCAACCCTATTGAAACCGCACGACGGAGTTTCCCTTTCGAGCCGTTTCATAGAATTTAATTTTGATCATAAATTTGGATGCCAATTTGATCAACAAGCGTGCATACAAACTTTTGAGACATTCGAAAATATTTTCACCCCCTTTAAGCCCAACCTTAGCAAAACCACACAACGAAGCTTCATGTTTGACTAATTTCTGAAAATTAAAATTTAATCATAGATTTAAATCCGCATTTCGAAAATTAGAGTGCATGCCAACTTTCACGATGTTGAGAGCTATTTTCGCCATCTTTAAGCCAAACCCTAACAAAACTGCATGATGCAGTCTCAGCTTTGACCAGATTCTTACAATTTAAACCTGATCATATGTTTGGATGCATATTGGATAGACAAGCATGCACACCAACTTTCGTGACATTTCAAGCTATTTTGACCCCCTTTAAGCCCAACCCTGTTGAAACCGCACGACGGAGTTTCCCTTTCGAGCAGTTTCTCAGAATTTAAATTTGAACAAAAATTTGGATGCCAATTTCATCAACAAGCGTGCATGCAAACTTTTGAGACATTCCAAAATATTTTCACCCCCTTTAAGCCCAACCTTAGCAAAACCGCACAATGAAGCTTCACGTTTGACTAATTTCTCAAAATTAAAAATTAACCATAGATTAAAATCCGCATTTGGAAAATAGGAGTGCATGCCAACTCTCACGATGTTGAGAGCTATTTTCGCCATCTTTAAGCCAAACCCTAACAAAACTGCATGATGCAATCTCAGCTTTGACCAGATTCTTACAATTTAAACCTGATCATATGTTTGGATGCATATTGGATAGACAAGCATGAACACCAACTTTTGTGACATTTCAAGCTATTTTGACCCCCTTTAAGCCCAACCCTGTTGAAGCCGCACGACGGAGTTTCCCTTTCGAGCAGTTTCTCAGAATTTAAATTTGATCATAAATTTGGATGCCAATTTGATCAACAAGCGTGCATGCAAACTTTTGAGACATTCCAAAATATTTTCACCACCTTTAAGCCCAACCTTAGCAAAACTGCACAACGAAGCTTCACGTTTGACTAATTTCTCAAAATTAAAATTTAATCATAGATCTAAATCCGCATTTGGAAAATAAGAGTGCATGCCAACTTTCACGATGTTGAGAGCTATTTTCGCCATCTTTAAGCCAAACCCTAACAAAACTGCATCATGCAGTCTCAGCTTTGACCAGATAATTAGAATTTAAACCTGATCATATGTTTGGATGCATATTGGATAGACAAGCATGCACGCCAACTTTCGTGAAGTTTGAAGCTATTTTGACCCCCTTTAAGCCCAACCCTTTTGAAACCGCACCACGAAGTTTCCCTTTCGAGCAATTTCTCAGAATTTAAATTTGATCATAAATTTGGATGCCAATTTGATGAACAAGCGTGCATGCAAACTTTTGAGACATTCCAAAATATTTTCACCCCCTTTAAGCCCAACCTTACCAAAACCGCACAATGAAGTTTCGCGTTTGACTAATTTCTAAATATAAAATTTAATCATAGATTTAAATCCGCATTTGGAAAATAAGAGTGCATGCCAACTTTCACGATGTTGAGAGCTATTTTCGCCATCTTTAAGCCAAACCCTAACAAAACTGCATCATGCAGTCTCAGCTTTGACCAGATAATTAGAATTTAAACCTGATCATATGTTTGGATGCATATTGGATAGACAAGCATGCACGCCAAGTTTCGCGACGTTTCAAGCTATTTTGAACCCCTTTAATACCAACCCTATTGAAACCGCACGACGGAGTTTCCCTTTCGAGCAGTTTCTCAGAATTTAAATTTGATCATAAATTTGGATGCCAATTTGATCAACAAGCGTGCATGCAAACTTTTGAGACATTCCAGTATATTTTCACCTCCTTTAAGCGCAACCTTAGCAAAACCGCACAAAGAAGTTTCACGTTTGACTAATTTCTCAAAATTAAAATTTAATCATAGATTTAAATCCGCATTTGGAAAATAAGAGTGCATGCCAACTTTCACGATGTTGAGAGCTATTTTCGCCATCTTTAAGCCAAACCCTAACAAAAATGCATGATGCAGTCTCAGCTTTGACCAGATTCTTAGAATTTAAGCCTGATCATATGTTTGGATGCATATTGGATAGACAACCATGCACACCAACTTTCACGACGTTTCAGTCTATTTTGACCCCCTTTAAGCCCAACCCTGTTGAAACCGCACGATGGAGTTTCCCTTTCGAGCAGTTTCTTAGAATTTAAATTTGATCATAAATTTGGATGCCAATTTGATCAACAAGCGTGCACGCAAACATTTTAGACATTCCAAAATATTTTCACCCCCTTCAAGCCCAACCTAGGCAAACCGCACAACGATGTTGAGAGCTATTTTCGCCATCTTTAAGCCAAACACTAACAAAACTGCATGATGCAGTCTCAGCTTTGACCAGATTCTTAGAATTTAAACCTGATCATATGTTTGGATGCATATTCGATAGACAAGCATGCACGCCAACTTTCGCGATGTTTCAAGCTGTTTTGACCCCCTTTAATCCCAACCCTGTTGAAACAGCACGACGGAGTTTCCCTTTCGAGCAGCTTCTCAGAATTTAAATTTGATCATAAATTTGGATGCCAATTTGATCAGCAAGCGTGCACGCAAACTTTTGGGACATTCCAAAATATTTTCACCCCCTTTAAGCCCAACCTTAGCAAAACCGCACAATGAAGTTTCACGTTTGACTAATTTCTCAAAATGAAAATTTAATAATAGATTTAAACCCGCATTTGGAAAATAAGAGTGCATGCCAACTTTCACGATGTTGACAGCAATTTTCGCCATCTTTAAGCCAAACCCTAAAAAAATTGCATGATGCAGTCTCAGCTTTGACCAGATTCTTAGAATTTCAACCTGATCATATGTTTGGATGCATATTGGATAGACAAGCATGCACGCCAACTTTCGCGACGTGTCAAGCTATTTTGACCCCCTTTAAGCCCAACCCTGTTGAAACCGCACGACGGAGTTTCCCTTTCGAGCAGTTTCTTAGAATTTAAATTTGATCATAAATTTGGATGCCAATTTGATCAACAAGCGTGCATGCAAAGTTTTGAGACATTCCAAAATATTTTCACCCCCTTTAAGTGCAACCTTAGTAAAACCGCACAACGAAGCTTCACGTTTGACTAATTTCTGAAAATTAAAATTTAATCATAGACTTAAATTCGCATTTCAAAAATAAGAGTGCATGCCAACTTTCACGATGTTGAGAGCTATTTTCGCCATCTTTAAGCCAAACCATAACAAAACTGCATGATGAAGTCTCAGCTTGGACCAGGTTCTTAGAATTTAAACCTTATCATATGTTTGGATGCATATTGGATAGACAAGCATGCACGCCAACTTTCGTGACATTTCAAGCTATTTTGACCCCCTTTAAGCCCAACCCTGTTGAAACCACACGACGAAGTTTCCCTTTCGTGCAGTTTCTCAGTATTTAAATTTGATCATAAATTTGGATGGCAATTTGATCAACAAGCATGCATGCAAACTTTTGAGGCATTCCAAAATATTTTGACCACCTTTAAGCCCAACCTTAGCAAAACCGCACAACGAAGCTTCACGTTTGACTAATTTCTGAAAATTAAAATTTAATCATAGATTTAAATCCGCATATGGAAAATAAGAGTGCATGCATACATTCACGATTTTGAGAGCTATTTTCGCCATCTTTAAGCCAAACCCTAACAAAACTGCATCATGCAGTCTCAGCTTTGACCAGATTCTTAGAATTTAAACCTGATCATATGTTTGGATGCATATTGGATAGACAAGCATGCACGAGAACTTTCGCGATGTTTCAAGCTATTTTGACCCCCTTTAAGCCCAACCCTGTTGAAACCGCACGACGAAGTTTCCGTTTCGAGCAGTTTCTCGGAATTTAAATTTGGTCATAAATTTGGATGCCAATTTGATCAACAAGCGTGCATGCAAACTTTTGAGACATTCCAAAATATTTTCACCCCCTTTAAGCCCAACCTTAGCAAAACCGCACAACGAAGTTTCACGTTTGACTAATTTCTACAAATTAAAATTTAATCATAGATTTAATTCCACATCTGGAAAATAAGAGTGCATGCCAACTTTCACGATGTTGAGAGCTATTTTCACCATCTTTAAGCCAAACCCTAACAAACCTGCATGATGGAGTCTCAGCTTTGACCAGATTCTTAGAATTGAAACCTGATCATATGTTTGGATGCATATTGGATAGACAAGCATGGACGCCAACTTTCGCAACGTTCCAAGCTGTTTTGACCCCCTTTAAGCCCAACCATATTGAAACCGCGCGGTGAAGTTTCCCT
>LPNX011165797.1:369039-399789 GCA_001517045.1 Pseudotsuga menziesii | reverse complement strand
ATATATAATGTGAATAAAAGAGTAAGCATATTTATTAAAAATAGTAACTATAAATAGTAAATGGAATGATCTATGTATTATTATTTATTACAATAATTAATTAATATTTAAATACCTAAAAGAGTCAAAATAGGAACTAGTCAAAGGTTCGTAAGTTAAAATAAATAACTATTAAACTCACATAAATTAAGTAAAACAATATTTCAAGAAAACAAATGATTCTTGATTTAACTATTTCTTTTCCTAAATATTGTCTATAAAAATCCAAGACAAAGAGAGGTGTGGGTATCTTTTTATTTTCATCTATGCTATCTCATTATTATTCTCCTAAGAGTTCTTGGAGATCCTTTTCCCAAAAAAAATAGTGATCTGGTATAGAACATGTTATCCTAGATAGGTAAATCCTTATCCTTAGGATCTCTAAGCTACTTTCATGTTGGAACTAGCTTGGGGGGATCCAGATTGAAACTAGGAATGGTTTTGGGTCATGATTGGGTCGAATGTGGTAGTTCGCAAGTAATTCGGTTCATAGCTCTAAGGTCATAATTGTCTTTGTTATTGTTAATACTGTGTGCTTGAGTGTGTAGGGTTTCCAGCCAATAATATAGCTTCAAATAGCAAGTATGAGGTTTTATCTTCCTTACACTTCATATAGTTTTCTTATTAAACAAAGAGTTTATAATCTAGAATGAAATCTGTATATTATTGTTTTGTTAGTTAAGTTTTGATGAATACTCATAGAATCTTAAAGAACGAGTTATTTTCATCTTAACCCTAGAAAAAATATTTGCTATATTGTTTCAATATTATTCTCCTTATAAACATTCAAATTTTAAATTTAGGCTTTTCTATATTTGTGTAACTTTCTAACAGAGTTCATCTTAGTCTAAAACTATAGATTATATTTCTTAGTATTGTTTTTCGACTGTCATATATGATTTTCTTAGATTTCAAAAACATGGTCATTCATTTTGACATAGCATTTTAAAATATGTATCTAAAACAACGAGATAAAAAACTTATCAAAACTATTAAAATAAACTAAACCATAGGTCAAATCTCTCACATTCCTAAAAACTACAAAACTCTAAATAAAAGAACTTGATTTATCAAACAGTGGCATATTTCATATTGCCAACATATAAGATTATTTCATTTGCTTTAAATTCATTCATAAAAAATTATTAGCGAAAATGGTTTACAACATTCAAACTAAACATTAAATCCATGTTGAATTCAAACATAAGCAAACTCTTAAACACTGTTCAAATCCTTTAAAATCCAGCATAAAAAAAAATATAATAAACGATGTTCACAGTCTTCAAAAATTAAATATTAAATCTATGCTAAAACATAAAGACTATAATGTTAGGATTATTAATCCTCCCTTGTCCAAATTTGGTCATATGTCTAAATTGGGAGTCATGTCTAAATCGGGAGTCCATCCAGTCTATTTATAGTCATTAACACCATTGGGTCCACTTGACCTAATTGGGGCACATGTTTCAGTTACTAAAGTGTGGGGAACACTAATTGAGGCTCACTGCCGCTTATTGCACTTAATTGCATAAGTTTAGGAGCCTCCTAGATCAATCCCTACAATTTAGGAAGCCACTGGGAGTGATGAAACCAACCAAGGTCAGTTCACTTCAGTTAATGACTAATCAAGCTAAGTTAGGAGTCAGTTACATTCAGTTCTAGTCCTCTACATTCAGTTAGCGCTAGGTTTACTTGAATGAACACATGTGGGGTGCATTTCTCACCTACCACTATCAGTTAACCTTAGTCAACATTGAATGTAACACTTTATTTGTGTTTTAGAGCTCCGATGAACTTCGGTTGTGGTTTAGACAAGGTCAGTTAACCACTGGGTCCTCCGATAGTGATTTAGAGAAGGTCTTGGTTACCTACAGTCAAGTAGAGTCTAATCAATTCAAACTTCCTCATGTGTATTCGAATTGCTTTTGGCTATTAAATCCATTGTACTTCATTGCAATTATCTATCTAATTACTCTTTGATTAATGAAAAGCATTCACAGCTGCAAGCCATTTTGCACTGTTTCATTCTTCAATAACTGAGTAAATTGCGTGATCTACCATGTGATTTGTGTGTTTGTCCGTCGATCTATGTGCTCAATTTAAGATGGTATCAGAGCTTTGGCAGAAAAGGAACTTCTTCGATTTAGATCTCCTACTGGATCAATTTTTTTGTTTTGCAGGTACAACTTCGAAATGATGTCATCTTTGATGAGACAAGGTCTCTGTCGGGTGTCTATTGGGCTCAGTAAAGAGTGTTTTAGTAAGATTAATTGGCTGAATAAAACTGATGGAGCTTTTGGAACATCTAGCACCATAAGCATCCTTGATCCAAAAATCTCGGCCTCCACTCTCTCTGATGAAGTTGTTCAAGATAAAAAAGAAGTAGAAGCTTCTACACAGTCAATTCGAATTGAAGACAGTCTCCATGCAGTGACTCCTTCTCCTGATGCTCCGGAAGTTCATGAGATATTTGATATCTCATATTATCATATTGATAAAATAGAAGAAGACATTTCAATCTCTGATATTGAAGAAAAATTCTACTGCACTTCCATGCAAACATTCACCGATGATTTTCCTTTAAATTCTATGCAAAATTTACTAGTAATTGCTTCCGAAAGTGAAGAGAAATTTGATTTTTCTCCCTCTAATGTTGCTGCTGGTGTGCAAATATGTGACACCTTGGATATTTTGGAATAAATATCAGATTACCAGAGTGATCCATTTGCTCCCAATGATCTATATTTTCCAGCAAATTCCTGCAGGATTGCATGCACCAAAATTCAGAATTTTGAAGAAGAAGAAAGTTGTACATCCACCGTCTCAGTTAACCATTTATTTGAACCTAATATTAACCTTATTGGATATGATATGATATTATTTAGATATGATCTGATATTTATTGGTTTAATATATCAAATTCATAATCTTTCAGTACCACTTGTAGCTATTCTCATCAACGGTGTGAAAAAACAAGTACCGCGAGTCTCCTACAAAACTGCTGCTGGGGATTTGATTCCATTTCACAGTTTTGGATCTGTTTTGAACCTATTTAGATCTGATTTAATTTATTATGTGATATTATTGGGTTCATATTTTAAAATCCAAAAGCCTTCATTCATGCTTGTAGCTACTCTCACCAATTCCGGTGTGAAAAATCAAGTACCGCACTTTCTCTTCAAAACTGCTGATGGGGATTTGGTGTTAGTTTCCTCATATGAGGTTGCTGATATTTTATTATGTGATTCATTATCTATTTAAGAATATATATCAGACTATGTAGCTCAATCATTCACTCTCAACAGTCCCAGTGCTTCTTTACCATTGATCACATGCTCATCTCCTCATAGAACTAGTAAAGAGGAAGATTTTCTGCATCCGCTCGGACACCTTCTCCTAACACTTGGGGCTGTTATTACCACTCATGGTTTTATGTTCATGGATGCAACATATCATTTTATTTAGTGTTCCTAACATTCTCTGAATTCTCAAGAACCTTTTCTCACTTTTCAGTTGACTTCAGTTGCTCTACATGGGTCCAGTCTTCATCCGGAAGCTATCTATATTTCTGATTTAGTTGAGCATATCATTCTTCTTCCAAAGAGGAATATTCCTCCAGACATAATGATGGAGAGTTTCACATGCCAGGCCCCAGGATACCTGTGCACAAAAGAACAAGATTGATCCTGATTCTACCAGCTTAATTAGAGGGGGGGATTTTTTCCCATGTGGTTTTTTCCCCAGCACCTTTTTTTTGAGCAGTTACTTTACTTTACTTGATGTAATGGGTGACCTATGGTCTTATTTTCCAGGGCCCATAGTTTGTCCAAGTTAGCATTCAGGGGGGGTGTTAGGATTATTAATCCTCCCTTGTCCAAATTTGGTCATATGTCTAAATTGGGAGTCATGTCTAAATCAGGAGTCCATCCAGTCTATTTATAGTCATTAAAACCATTGGGTCCACTTGACCTAATTGGGGCACATGTTTCAGTTACTAAAGTGCAGGGAACACTAATTTAGGCTCACTGCATCTTATTGCACTTAATTTCATAAGTTTAGGATCCTCCTAGATCAATCCCTACAATTTAGGAAGCCACTGGGAGTGCCGAAACCAACCAAGGTCAGTTCACTTCAGTTAATGACTAGTCAAGCTAAGTTAGGAGTCAGTTACATTCAGTTCTAGTCCTCTACATTCAGTTAGCACTAGGTTTACTTGACTGAACACATGTGGGATGCATTTCTCACCTACCACTGTCAGTTAACCTTATTCAACACAAAATGTAACACTTTAGTTGTGTTTTAGAGCTCCGATGAACTCCGATTATGGTTTAGACAAGGTCAGTTAACCACTGAGTCCTCTGATAGTGATTTAGACAAGGTCTTGGTTACCTATAGTCAAGTAGAGTCTAATCAATTCAAACTTCCTCATGTGGATTCGAATTTCTTGTGGCTATTAAAGCCATTGTACTTCATTGTAATTATCTATCTAATTACTCTTTGATTAATGAAAAGCATTCACAGCTGCAAGCCATTTTTGCACTGTTTCATTCTTCAATAACTGAGTAAATTGTGTGATCTATCATGTGAGTTGTGTGTTTGTCCACAGATCTATGTGTTCAATTTAATATATAAATCTTATTAAAACCAAACCAAGCCATCGAGTCCTCTTTAGGATTGGCTATAGGATAAACCTCATATATTTTCCATTCCAAAATATTTTATACAAACCCAAGCCATCAAAACATGCTAATGTTTTTCCATGGGAAAACTATTGTACAAAATAGAAAAAATACTATAAACAAAATCCAAGTACCAAACTCACATTTATATAATCCAATTAATTAAAAACAGAGTCGCACCCAGGATCAAATCTCATGGAATTTCCAAACAAAACTACCAATGCACTCATGAACCAACCCAGGGTTGAAATCCTAGAAGCATAAATTCTAAATAACAATTCTATTTCATTTAAAATCCCAGGATCGAATGCTATAGGCATCGTTTCTAAAGTAAAAACATAAACGCTGAGTTAAACACAATTCCTAGCATTAAGACATCCTAGGATTGAATCCTGTAGGTACTCTGTCAAACAAAAAACATAAACACCGCAACTTGCATAGTAGGGTTTCACCTCTCAGGCTTCCCACAATAATTTAAATATAAACTAACAATTTATCAAAATAGAGCCACACTCCATGCATTACTTTCCATATACCTATATTAACTTATATATATTACAGGCTGTGTATCTATGTATTGGCCAAGCCATATGGTGAAACCACAACCACATTAAACAATGATCAATACAATAACAAATATTAATGCATAAAAAGGTAAAATAAGACGGTCATGATTTACTTAGTTCTATTGCAAGCAAAGGCACTGTAAATCCAAATCATTTGTATCAAATAAAATTCGAACATAGAGGTCTCCCATTAAAATGATAAACCCATACTTTATAAGCATTGAAACACAACTAAATTTATACACAGATCCAAGTCTTTATATGGATAGTTAAGTTCTCCCCAACCCTTTACATACATCTTGACAAAGAAAGGACTAAATTCAGTTGCATCCCTTAGATTCCCAAATCATCACAGACACCCAACCCAACTACCAATGGAGAGTTCAATACTCTGTCAAATAAAAATGTAGAGGTAGGAGCCTTTTTCCTTTTGGTAGGGATTTCCATTTAATGATTGTGCAGGTCGTCTCTGGAGCCCACCAAGCTGCATTCATGCCACCCATGTCACCTACAAACAAAACAAACAGGAACCATGATAAGTATGCCAAAACTTAAGAAAAGAAAACAAGCATTATAGTGTTTCAAAACCATGTCAAGAGCATACCTACCTGGTGAAAGGGAAGGTTGTTGCACCACACACAATACCTCATGAGAGCTCCAAACCATAAAGACAACCCAAGGGAAAACCAAATGAATTGCACAACAACCATACCCATCATACGATTCTCTTTTCCCACATTTTCCTAGGATCAATTAAAGTGCCAACCTATCCTCCACTACCCACAAAATCCAAACCCATATTTTCATAGTCAATCTCACCATGCTTTTTGTATAGTCCACCACCCTAACATTAAAACTATAACAAAACCCTCCATTACAACGTTAAGACAAAGTTTTATGGTATATGAAATATTCCATAAATGGTTTTTGTATACCCCATAGTTCTCTAAAGTACTCATCACAAGGTTTTCCATGGTATATGGATCATGCCTTAAACCCTAGGCATTATACCTTAAAATCATTACATTTTATAGAATGAATATCAAGGTGGATAAGGTTTCATAACCTTAAAACATAATGATGACCATAAATATTTAAACCATACACTTTCGACTTTGCATAAACATAGAACTTAGGAACAACTCACCTTAGGAATTTAGTCCCCTTATGTCCAACTTTGAATATGATAATGTAGCGTAGTTATCATGTTGTAGGATGTTACTACTTTCCATGGTCGTAGATAGAATTCGCTAACAAAGTAACCTACACAAAAGGGAAAGTATCCATTACTTCACAATGAAATAAGTAAGCCCCGTAAAATTAGAAGGAAACATTTTACCTCTCNGTCGTAGATAGAATTCGCTAACAAAGTAACCTACACAAAAGGGAAAGTATCCATTACTTCACAATGAAATAAGTAAGCCCCGTAAAATTAGAAGGAAACATTTTCCCTCTCCAAGTGGTCATGGAAGGTATAAACCCTGCCACTCCACCCATTGACATACAAAATGAAGTTAGACTTTTTAATAAATAAAACTATAAACAAAAAACAAGACATATAAGTAGGCAGTAAAATGTAACTGAACCAACATATACAATTGTATGTTATTAGTAAAGACAAGAAGAGTAATAATATAAACAAATCTAAGTAACATAACCACATCACATAATAGATAGTAATTACATATAAAAATACACCAAAGGGAAAGACATCTTACAACAATTAGATTTAGTAAACAACAGCAGATACATTCCACAAAAGATGAAACAATGCCTTTGAAATGTAGCATTTAACTAGCCTACATTTTTTTTTGAATTTTGGGGACATTACAAATTCCCTATAATTTATTCCTAAGAGTTGTATCTTGGTCTTACTATGTTTTTAAATGAGACCTCTCTTGTGATGTAGGGTTTAGTTTTAGTATGTTTGATAGCGGTATGGTTATTAAATTCATTTAGAAAACTAGGACTTGAATCTAAACTAAAACTAAACATATAACATATACTTCTAAAACTAGTTTAATACAAGTCTAATACAAATTTGACCCTAGAATCTATTTAAGAATTTAAAGAATGAGATTCTAATTATTCTAATAAAGAAAATATGAAGCATGTATTGACACTGGAGAATAAAATTTCATATCTTAATCCAAAGCATAATAGTTTTAATTGCAACCTGTAAAATAATTAAAATAACTTGGAAATGTAGAAACCTCTTACCTACAACTATCCAAATTTGTTAATGGATAAAAGACCCTACACACTTTAAACACCAAGAATTAATAAAAACCTAGTTATTTATGACCTTAGAACTGATAAAGGGATAACTTAAGGACTACCACATTCCTCCCAACCGTGACCCAAAACTATTCATGGTTCTAATATGGATCACCCTGTTAGATTTTATCATTCAATCTAGCATTATATTAGGATATTTAACTGACAGAATAATAAGCACAACAATAAAAAACAAGAGACAATGAACTCAATGTTTTTCGTCGGGGAAACCATCAATGGAGAAAACCTCACAACTTCCCTTGAGATAGAATCAACACCAAAAGTAAAACCCCAAAATAGTAAGATGATCTCCCGACAGCAGCAGCCTCTTTATTTCTAGGCCCAACAACTTCTTATCTCTCAGCTATTCGCTACAACTGAGTGTGAGTGAGTGTGTGATAAATAGAGATGCTCACTCTCTATTTATACTAATTCTTGACTTGTCAATAACTCATTAGCGTTGACTTGTCTAGGAGAGTCTAATAACCCTAGGGCCTCGGAACTGCGGGGACATTAACCCTTGAATAATACGAGGGTTACCCACAATGACTTAACATGACTTGTTTACATTATAGAACCTATTGATAGGAACATCGAGTCATGACATGACTCAATTACATAACAGATACTTTCCAGAATAAACATTGAGGTACAATACATGAAATATACAAGTGAATACATTCTGAAGTTACATATACATCAACACTCCCTCTTAACTAGGAAGGTATTATCTCGACACAATTTGTCAACACTAGTCTTCTTCTCTAGATCATCTCATCATCTGCATCTTCAAGTCTTCTTCATCTTGGATCTGGATCATCACTGGATCTGGATCGTCATCACTAGATCTGGATCGTCACTTGATCTTGATAATCACGGGGACATCATCACTGGATCTGGATCATCACTCGATATGGATCATCCTTGCTGCATCTGGATCATCACTCTATTTGGATCATCTCAGAGAAATTGTCACTGGATCTGAATTATCACTCGATGTGGATCATCACTAGGTCATCATCATAGGTGCTATCTCGTGATTCTTCTCATCATAGGAAGTTCTACAGAGCATCCCTTTTGATGTTGGTTGTAGGCCTATCCTCCTTTTAGGTCTTATTCATTACTTATATATGATGCTCAGTCAGAATGGCCAACACTCACATCTGACCATGAGAGGAACACATCGAACAACAGGTCAGAAAGGCACAACACTTACATTCACCAGCATGATAGGACACAACTACTATCATCTGTGAAAAGGAACAACACTCACATCCACTTTCATGATAGGACACAACTACTATCATCTGTGAAAAGGAACAACACTCACATTTACCAGCATGATAGGACGCAACTACTATCATCTGTGGAAAGGCACTACACTTACATCTGACCTTGACTTGTCAAAAAGGCCCTAAGTCCCAGAATAAGGGTTCTTGGTAACTGGCCAGGTTTTTCCATTTAGAGAATGGAAAAAACCCTTATATTTTATCAATTGGGAACATATCCCTCAATCACATTAGAATGGTCTTGCACTTATATTTGATCATGTGAGACTACATCCCATAGTCATATAAGAATGGCCCTCAGTCATTGACTAAGTATTCCTGGTAACTGACCAAGTACCTCCATTCAGAGAATGGAAATAGCCCTTATATCTGATCATGTAGGAACCAATCCTACAGTCACATCATAATGGCTCAGCAGTCACATATGACATGGAAGGAACAAATCCTCTCACCATGATAGAATGGCTCAGCCCTTACATCTGCCCATGGAAGGAACTAATCCTCTCACCATGTCAAAATGGATCACGGACTTATCTCTTCCCCTTGGGGGAAACCTCAATATGGAGAACACCAAGATTTTCCATGAAGTACTCAAACTTCACTCAAGCCAATGGATTCATCAACACATGAGCTATATATTCATCCATCACAACATACTGGAGCTTCACTACTTTTCTCTGCACCATATCCCTGATATAGTGATACTTGATCTCGATATGCTTCGACTTGTCATGGAACTTCGGGTTCTTCGACAACTTCACATAACTCTAGTTGTCACAATATATACAAGTAGCATCCAACTGGAGATCAAATAAATTAGGTAGTAGCTTCCTCAGCCATACTTCCTCACAACTAGATGAAAAAGTTACAACATACTCTACTTCAGCTGTACTCAGTGCCATAGAGGATTGCTTCCTGCTAAACCAAGATATCACACTTGATCCCATACTAAAGCAACACCCTTAAGTGCTCTTCCTATCGATGGCACTGCTTGTCCAATCTGAATCAATATAACCCTCTAGGTTAATCTTCTGATTCACCTCATACTTGAGCCCATAATCAACTATACGTTTAAGGTATCTTAGAATATGGTTTGCATCAATCAAGTGAGCATGTCTTAGATCTATCAGGAATTGGCTGAAGGTGTTCGCAACAAAGCAAATATCTGGTCTTTTGTTTGTCAGGTACATCAGGGACCCAGTCATCTGATGACACATCGTAGCATGGACCGACTCTATGGACATGACCACACATCATGCCATAGGTGTGGTCATGTCCATATAGTCCATCATCCCAAATATCTTCAGGATCTCTACTGTATATATCCCTTTCCTGAGGGAAATTCCATCTGCATTCTACCACACCTCCATGCCTACAAAAAAATGCATCATACCCAAGTCCTTCATTTTGAATTAAGCAGCAAGCTTCCTCTTCGTATCAGAAATCAACCCATCCATACCTATTACAAACAGATCATCTACATACAGTAGGAGTATCACTGGTTTTCCATCTTCAACCTTGTAGTAAAGGTTGGAATCTTATTTACTTTTGGTAAAGCCCAAATTGGATAGAAAGTTGTCAATTCGACCATACCATGTCCTAGGTGCGTGTTTTAAACCATACAGGGTTTTCTTCGATCTACACACATGAGACTGCCTGTCATGTGTCTCAAAAACGAGTGGTTGCTCTACATACACTTCCTCTTTCACTACACAATCCAAGAAAGCAGTGTTGACATCCATTCAGTGTATCTTTCATTTCATCACTGCAGCCATAGAAAGTACTGATCTGATGGAAGTGTATCTGGATATAGGTGCAAAAGTTTCTTCATAATCTATTGCTTCTTTCTATGAGAATCCACAAGCCATGAATCTTGCTTTATATTTCTCTATGCTGCCATATGCAACATGCTTGATCTTGTAGATCCATTTGGAAGTTACAACAGACTTCCCCTATGGTCTTGGGACATCATTCCAAACATCATTCTTCATGATCGATTGATACTCTTCGATCATAGCATATTTCCATTGTTTCCTTTCTGCCGCTTCTTCATAGTTCGAAGGTTCTTTATTGATAAAGTCATATAATAAAGCTACATACCCGGAGCAGGACCTGGTCCTCTTTCTTTCTCTCTGATTCTCTTCTGGAGCCCCATATCTTTCTACACCTTAGATAGCTTCTCGTATCCAAGCAGGTTTACTGTTGTGAGGATTTTTCTCCTAAGGTGGATCTACAGGTTCTTGAGGTTCTTCAAATTCTCGATCTTCTTCTTGATATTCTTCATTCATGGTTGTGTCATGAATTCTGGGTGCTTCTGCTTCTTCAGGTTCTTCAGCAGGTCTCTTCCTGGATTTGTTATCAGCTAAGTCTTCATCAAATGTTACATCCCTATTGATTTCAATCTTCTTGAATCCTAGGAAGCATATTCTCTAAGACTTCGAGCTTCTATAGTATCCCACAAATATACCCTTCTTTCCTGAAGGATCTAACTTTGTCCTCTTTTCTTTCAAAATGTGTATGTACACTAGATAGATGAATATTCTGAGATGGCTGACTTCTAGTTTCTTGTTGGAAAAGACTTCTTCAGGTGTCTTTTTCTTGAGTACTCTGTGTGGAGTATGGTTATGTACATACACCGTATTTCTACCAGGTTCTACCCATATATGCATGGGAATATATTGACCATGAATCATAGCCCTTCCAGCTTCCATGGTCATTCTATTCTTCCATTTTGCAACCCCATTCTATTGTGGATTATATGCAGTGGATAACTCCCTATTAATCCATTAATCTTTGCATAACTCTTTGAATTCATTTGATGTGAATTCTCAATGATTATCTGATCGAAAGGTCTTGATATTTTTTTCAGTGTGGTTCTCGATCAAGGCTTTGAATTGCTTGAAGTTGCTGAAAACTTCATCTTTGTTCTTCATAAAATATATCCATGTCTTCCTAGAAAAATCATCAATAAAGGAAACATAGTATACATACCCCCTTAAAGAATTGGATGACATTGGACCGCATACATCCGAGTGAATGATTTCGAAGATTCCTTTTTCCTTACTCTCACTACTTGGAAATTTCTTCTTTGTGTTATTTCCTTTCACATATCCTTTGTAGACTCCATCATGTTTTGTTTGAATTTCTGGAAGACCTTCAATAGCTTTGCTTGCAAGTGGTAGTGCTCTGTAATTCACATGTGCAATCCTTCTATGCCAAAGTTCATTTGGCTCTACTGTGTAATGGACCAAATCTTGTTTTGGACGGCCCTTCAATTTGTATATCCCTTGCTCTTACTCCCCAATCACTACTCCATCATTAATAGTCTTTCCCTTTGGCCACATGATAACTTGGCCATCTATAAATGCAAATCTCATGAATTTTGCATCTAATAAAGATATGGAGAGTAGGTTATTCTTTAATTCTGGTACAAGCAATACATCTTGCATCTTCATATACTTTCCAGATTCTAGCTTATAGGAGGATTCCCCACTACCTTTTATTGGATACCAGTAGTCATCTCCAAGTTTCACCTTGTGGGGTGATTCATGTTCTGATAGTTTCACAAAGGACTCTTTGAATCATTTCATATGTTTGGAAGCCCCACTGTCTATAAGCCAATCATTGTTTCCATGTGTCATGTTTCCCATGAGAGAGAAAATCAAGACATATTCTTCATAACTTGAATAATCATCACTTTCTTATCTGATTCTCTCTGTGGAAGGTTCATCATCCTCTACAGCATGAGCATGATGTCTTCTCTTGTTTTCCTTTTTCTTATTTTGGATTTTAGGAAAATCTTTTGAAAAGTTTCCTACTTCATCACATGTATAACATATGATTCTAGGCAAATCTTTTATAGTGTTATTTTTATGGAAATGATTACCTATGGATTGATGTGAACTTATTTTTCTTTTCTTGGAGTGAACTCTAAGAACTTGATCTTCACTTCCCATCTTTTCTTCTCAAGCTGCTATCTAAGCTTCTTGTTGAGAGCATTCTTCCCATAGTCTACTAAATTTGACTAGCTTCTTTCTAGTACAGATCCCTTGAATAAAGGAGTCTTATGATCTAGGGAGAACATTCAAGGCGGTCATCACAATCTCTACATTCTTGAATCTTCATCTACTGCTTCCAGCTATTCCTTGATCTAAGAGACCCTTATAAAGTAATATTGGATGGTCTCTACATTCTGGATCTTTACATTCTTTAGTTGGTTTCTTAGAGTCATCTTCCAGTTTATGTTCTTCCCTTCAAAAAGTTTGGTCAGGGAATCAAACATAGCTTTAGGTGTCTTTAGGGAGGACACCTATGGTATGAGGTGATCCTTGATTGAGTCAGAAATAATCCTCTTAGCCATGACCAATTTATTCTTGTGGAAGGCCTTAGCCTCGTCTCCATATGGAACTAGAACCTCCTCATTGATATAGGAGTCCAACTCACTTTATTCCAGGACCAGGGAGATCCTATACATCCAGGATCGGAAGTTATCAGCTCCCTCAATATTTTCATCAAGCTTGGTATGATGAGACATATTAACTAAGAACCTCAAATGGAAATATAAAATATTTAGATCTTACCAGGTGAAGATGTCAGATATGGATTTGGAGCTGAATTTCTATAGTGTTCGTTCGGGAAAAGATTAGGTTTTGAATTTTTTGGAGTTCTGTCCAACCAAATTCTTTGATATTGATCTCTAAACTTTGTTTTTGAGGAGTATATCAATTTAGGACTGGGCTCACTCAAAAATTCCACTTCTGTGGAAATCTCTAATTTTCGGCAGCAGTGTCAGGTCCAAAACTGAAAAAACTTAGAATCGGATTATGTTTCAACAGAAAGATGCGCCCTAGGGAGGAGATTCAGCCCAACCTTATTTTGCACAAAATTTGTTGAGAGAGATCCAAAAAGTAGGAATCCCTAGTTTTCATAGCTACATAGTGTCTTCTTCTTAGGTTAGCTCTGATACCATGTTATATTTTATCATTCAAGCTAGCATTATATTAGGATCTTCAATTGTGAGAATAAAAAGAACAATAATCAAACACAAAGACAATGAACTCATTTTTTTTCCTCGAGGAAACCATAAATGGAGAAAACCCCACAAATTCCTCTGAGATAGAATCAGCACTAAAAGTAAAACCCAAAAATAGTAAGATGATCTCCCAACAACAGTAGCTTCTTTCTTTATAGCCCCAACAACTTCTTCTCTCTCAGCTATGCGCTACAACTGAGTGTGAGTGAGTGTGTGATAAGGAGAGAGGATCACTCTCTATTTAACTAATTCCCAACTTGATAATAAATCACTAGGGCCTAATTCTCTAGGAGATTCTAATAACCCTAGGGCCCGAGAACTGTAGGGAATTTAACCCTTGAACAATAGGAGGGTTACCCACAATGACTTGACATGAATTGTTTCCATTATAGAACCTACCGATAGGAACATCGGGGTATCACATGACTCAATTACATTACAGATACTTCCTGGAATAAATATTGGGGTACAATACATGAAATATACAAGTGAATACATTCCGAAGTTACATATACATCAACACCCCCCGATATAGCTCTAACATGAAAGCGATCTAGAACTCCTAAGGGTGGGTTAATACTGTTTGGATAATCAGGACCTGTATAAGAATGTTTGTTTTTGATTAAAAAACTCTCCAAAAAATAATCAAGAACGAATGATCATACCCCTAAGCCTTCTCTTGGCTTGTTCCTTTATAGAAAATCTTTTCAGAAAGGGAAGCTAGCTTAAACTTAAGTTAAATTAAGAATTCATTATTTTCTTGAAATTGATATTTAATTGACTTATATGGAATTAATAGTTATTTTGTTTAACAAGGAATGTTTTACTCGTTCCTAATTGAACTTTAGAATAGAATATTTATTTAATCATGAATACATAGAGTCTTTATACAATATTTTGGTTATTTTTATTTCCTGATATATATATACATATTCTATCATTTATAATATATAAACTTTGCATATTATTCGATAGCATTTATTCATACATCATATATAATAATTTATTTATTTTGATGCTTTCCTTAGTTTACACAATTTATTTTATCAAGGCCTCAGGTAGGGTTTGGTCAATGAAGTTAGGAATCTCTAGATACTCCTTGAATGTTGGATTACCTCATTTATCGTGGTAGTTCTTCAAGTTTGTGATGAGAAGTAGATTTTAAATTTCATTTAATCAAGTATAAATGAAGTATGATATGGGACAGTGTTATTCAGAGTTGTTCTCACTTGACACACTTATGTTCATTAACCCCCAGCGTTATTCAACCCTAAGCTCGACACTATTAAAATGGGTGTTACAATAGTGAAATTCCATAGCACCTCGGTCAACACTAATACTAAGATATGCTTGTATAATACACCCATGGATACAATGGACAAAGATCCTATGCTCCAGATATTATGCTCAACATCAATTTGGAATGATCTAGAGATTATTCCCAACACTTCCAATATTAAAACTCATGTTCTCCCGATCTTACGCTCAACAAAAATTCTCCCAAATTATGTGTTCCAGAGCTTATGCTCAATAGAAATTCTCATCAGTCATGTGCTTCAAGGTTTACACTCAACACATTATAGAACTCAATCATGCATTCATTCTTCTTCATGTTCCATCACAATAATCATCTCAGTATATGTATATGCAAATCACACAATAATAAATCTAGTACATCTTACCATGACAATAGTCCTTCTCCATCACGGTCCATATCCAACATATATAATCATATACAACATAATAAAATATGTGCATTGGAATATGCTCAATATGTATAACTAATCAAAATAACTCATGTCTAGTGGGGCATATGCCCAATATATAAACATTACCATCAAACTAACTCATATGCAATGGAACTCATGCCCACTATAGTTAAGGTCAAAAATTGGGATATTACAGAGCTTTTGGGGATTCAAAAACCCATGTTTACTATCATGATGCTTTCTTAGACTTATACTTGTATGATATTTTTTCCCTCTCATAGGGAGGAGTTCTTAGACAGCAAAGGTATGATTCCCGTCAAGGCAAGACTGGTATTTTTTTTCCTTTTTTTGTCTACAGAATAGACTCTCAGTTTTGTACTCTTGACTATATTATTATTTTACTTCAATACAATAGTTCTTGAATTCACAAAAATAAAATGTTCTGATCTCATATCAGACCAAGCATATTGCATATTTTTTAACACACCAATCATTAAATAAAATATTTTAATACGTCGGAGCAATTTCATGGAAATATATGTAACTTCTTTATGAAATATAATGGTGTGTATTTTATATTTATATCTTCCACATTTTGAATGAATACCTTGCAAAATTTCACTTTCACATGCTATTAGAATATCTTCAACCTGTGTGAGCACTACAAGGAATTGAGTTTTTGATCCTAGATCCATATGTTTGTTCATTTCAAATTCATCATGATCAGACTAGATTCATCTTAACTCCGGATGTACCATGCCACGAGAGGGATCAAATCCCCCTAGGTTCAAGCCCTT
Organism: Pseudotsuga menziesii; assembly: GCA_001517045.1. Classification (NCBI taxonomy): domain Eukaryota; kingdom Viridiplantae; phylum Streptophyta; class Pinopsida; order Pinales; family Pinaceae; genus Pseudotsuga; species Pseudotsuga menziesii. The sequence goes on along the minus strand of LPNX011165797.1, from coordinate 383,401 downwards.
CCAACAAATTTACAAACTAAAAAAATATTTGCACCTCAATGGATTTGCTCCCTGTTGATGCTTGGTAAATCCATAGTTAACATGGATTTAGGTTAGTTCTAGTTGCTAATGATGACATACATATACGATCTTAATTATGTTTCATTTTTAGAAATTTATTTCAATTTTTCTGACTTTCAATAATTGGTATAAAATTTTAAATACTATGAAGAAGGATACATATGTATTTACATGTGAAATACGTTGAATATAATTAAAGTAAGAAATGATTAGTGATGAAAAAATTGAATAGTAAGAAAGTAACTAATAGACTACATTGTGATCTATCTCAATCTATTTTCTTCAACTTTTTTCATAGCCACACTAAATACTTATGCCTTGTCTTCATATCAATAAAATAAAAAGGGAGGTTGAAATTTAATTCCATTCAAGTATTTAAATCGATATATTACAGTAAATTTCATACTCTTTCTTTCCTTATTTCCAATATTAATTGGATCTTTCTCCAATGCCAATCCTAGTGACTTATGGATTGTTTAGCCCCATGCACGTTTCAGTGAAAGTTTTTTTTAATTACTTTTTTCAACATGTAATAGTAATAACTTGAGTGAATGATTCTTCCCATGGATCCTCCACATAATTATTAAATCTCATTAAAACAAATCTAAGAGGTTAAGTGCATAAAGCTACTAGGTTACATACAATTTTCTCTACAACTCCAAAACAACCATTGAAAATTCATGTATCACTCCATATGCTTGATGTAAACATCACCCTAACTCCATATGCAATAAGTATCTCAAGTTCCAAGTCGCCCTCATCTATGTCCATAGAATGGTTTATTCTTAATCCACTAGAAACACTCACTACAATAGGACAATTTAGGTTTCTTATAAAATGATTATTATTATTGTGTACATCTTCATTTCTATCAAAAAAATGTATGGCCTTATCAAAGGAATATTTTATAGCAGAATTAAAGGAAGTATATGTTCAATAAATAACTAATTCCCAATATTCTACTGTAGGCACTAGATCCTGAACATCCATCAACACATGTTAAAAACGTTTTTTCTCATTTCTTTGTCAATATTGATGAAACAAAATATTAATGATCACAATTGTTTTTAATGTGTTGTATAATTCTTTTGCAAGGACTTCAGATACATATATAGTATTATCCATGACATGTGGGATCTATCCCAAATCACTAACCAATATAATTGTCCACACATCAAAAGGAATATTAACATTTTCTAGGAAATCTTGTCTAATCCTTGAATATTTTTTTATTAACATATTTCTTCCAATAAATCTCATTTCATAAGTTAAGATATATTTTGCATACTTCATCTCTTCCTGAAATTTAATCAAACATGATCCTTGGTAATGACACATTTTGTCGATTGGTATATTAACTGTGGTATGAACTACTCAATCAAGTAAGAATATCCAATACCTGCACGTGTACCTGTAGTTCCTTGGATTATCATACATAGTGGTTCAACCCATGCTCTATAATGGCCAAATATACTACCATATGATCTTCTTTGTCGAACATTTACACTCTGAAATGAATAAGACTTTGCATTGTCAATAGTATAAATGGAACTTAATTTTTTATTTTAAGATATGAAACGACATTAGACGAAATTTCAATTTAAAATGGGTCTTCCAAAAATAATACAAATTCTATGTCATCATGTATTAGCCAATCAAAACTATTTAAAATTCAAAAATGGAGCACCTCTTAAACAATTTTTTAATATAAAATTGGGGATAGGTATCATAGAAAAACTACTTTTTTTGTTTGTATTTTCAACATATCTCCCTGTGTTTTTACACAAATTTCAATCAGGAGAGCTCGTTGGATGCATAATTAAATTCCACATTGAATGAGTACCCACTCGGCATACTTTTGATGCTATCCTATACCCCAAAAACAAGAAATAAATGAAAAAACATGCTGATGACATCATGTGTTAGAATTTTATACTTTAACAATGGTTATGTTAGATCTTAAAACAAATTTGATCATAACACAATAACCATATACAATAGGATCATTGAGAGAAAGAAAAGCAGCACAAAATAATAGTACACAAAGATTTTCCTCTGGGAAACCCTTCACGGGAGAAAAACCCAACAAACTTCCTCAGTATAGATCTATCAACAAGTTAAATTTCTTCTAGTACAATCCAATATCTAAAGGCTATTTCAAATAAATATATGAAGAATGAGATAACATATAAAATCCTAGGAGTAACATGTCTTCACAATTACAAGTACTCTTCCTCTTCTACTTAAGTTTCTATTCTTCTCTCTCTAGCGCATATAGTTTCTTTCTTGATGTGCCCAAATGGGATGTCACCTCTCATATTTATACTTTTTTTCTAGGTGAGTGTTCCACTAACCAGGACAACTTTACTTGGGATAGATTTACCCAATGCTGAGTAAGTTTTACCCAGAGAATATGATAGTTTTACCTAGTGACTTCTGTGCATACAACTTGACTATTTTCACATGAATTCTTTTAGCATTATTATTTTAGGCTATCTTACTTGATTGATTACAAAAATAATATCAAAAAGGAGAGTACAATAGTAATACAACAATGACACTAAAAATAAAAGAATAATATCTTTCTAAGTTACAAAAAGTTTAACACTCCCTCTTAGCAAGGAGGTTATTCTTCTAACATGATCATCATCATAACAACTTCTACAAATCTATATTGATACCATCTATTACTAACATCTCTCAAATATATACATCACTACAAGTTATGGAGTGCCAACCCTTTTTCATGTTGGATGTAAATTGCACATATCTCTATAGTGACAACCTTTTTTCATGTTGGATGTATATCCACATATCTCTATAGTGCCACCCATTTTTCTTGCTATATGTTACAGCTCAAAACAACACGTCTCTGCATGTGACCACTTTCCCATAATTTTGTCGCATGTCGACACTTCCATGACGACACTTCATCAAAGTCATTGAAAGTGACTAAAAAAATAGCTAAATTGGAGGACCCATATCTAGAGTTATGTAACTCTATTTGACCTCATCTCTACACTATTGGAAATATATTTCTGTTATCTAACACTTTCCAGAAGACACAAAAGTTGAAAATTCCTAGAAATACTGTTAAAATGAGTTTTTTGATGTGTACATGAGTTTTCCTTAAGGAAACCCATGTACATACGTGACTTGCTATATATAATACTCACGTATGCCTTAAATACATGAATTTATACATTGAAACCCATGTATTCCTCCTCGTTTACGTGACTATTGTCTCTGTAACCCATGTATGCCTCCTGAAAATGTCAAAAAAATACATATTTTGAAATTCGGGTAGTTTGGGTAGTTATGCAACTGACTCCCTTAGTTGTAACTACTTTTTCTTTGACCCTAACTCTTCATAAAGTATATAAATAGAGGTATAAATTTCCATGATATGGGACTTGAATATTTGCATCATTATGCTGGAGGAATTGGGACTCTCTTTGCTCACACCTTTTCCCTAGTGATCATACCCGTGTGTTGCAGAGCTTGGAGGCTGAGTTCCTTGGATAAGATAAGCAGTAGATCTAGATCAAGGTTTTGTGAGGTGCCCAACTTGAAGAGAAGGTATACTTGTACTTGTTTTCAAGATTAATAAAGATTTGATGTCCTTCTTCTTCCCGAATTATTGTTCAATGTGTGATTGATTTTTTGTTTATGATCATATGATGATGCTAATCAGATTATTATTTCATATTTCTTTGATTATCATTTCTTTATATGTGGTCATAATGGTTTGAGGAAGGTATAATTCATTTCGCAGTTCCCTTGGAGCAAGAGGAGCAAGAAGAGGATTGAAGGGCTGCTTGGATCAACCTTCATTTGGCTAAGGTATGAATCATTCTGATCTCTAATCTTGCTTGTATTTACTTGCAAAAATATATGCATCTCTATTTCAACCCCATTACGTTGATGGCTTCTTAAACCCTAGCCATCGTATACTTTTATTCACAACACTAGATGTATCTCTTACATGGATCTACAGTTCCATCATTTTTTCATGTCAGATGTATATCTCACATGCCTCTCAAGTGCCAATTATTTTCCATGTTGGATGCATATCTTGATGGTGACATCCCTTTTTTCATGTTGGATTTAAGTATCACACATATTTGCAATGCCATCCATTTTTCATGTCGGATGTACATATTTATAGTGCAATCGTTTTTTCATGCTATAGCAAAATCTCACACATCTCTTCCATGCCAATGCTTTTTCATGCTCGATGCACATATTTACAATGAAAACATTTTTTCATGTCGAATGCAAAGGTAATAAGTCTTCCAGATTTCAATCCCTTTTTCATGTTTGATGAGAAAACCACTAATTTTCATTTAGGACTCATCACTCCCTCTTACGATGGACATTGATTTGGGAAACTCCAATCTTGTCCATGATGTACTCAAAGTTCACTCTTGACATAGTGTTGAAAAACATATCAATTAACTTCTTGTTGATCATAATATACCATAGTTTTAATGTCCCTCTTTTCACTATGTCCATAATATATTGGTACATCATCTCAATGTGATTTGATTTTTCATGAAACATAGGGTTCTCAGAAAAATTCACACAAATCTAGCCATTGTAAGAAACACAAGTCATCTCTAACTTCAAATCAAGCAATATTTTAAGTAGCTATGAAAGCCACAGTACCTCATATCTAGTTGAACCAGATATAATGCAGTCTACCTTAGGTGTATGCAATGCCACACTTGACTATTTCCTATTGAACCAAGAAATCAGTTTAGAACCGAAACTAAAGTAGCACCCTAAAGTTATCTTTATATTCAAAGAACTATCGAACCAACCTAAATCAAGATAGGTTTGTAGGATAATCCTCTAATATATCACATATCTAATCCCATAATCAAGGATACCCTTGGTTATCCACCTGAATGGCACCTCTCTGTCCGAGTGCCGACATCGCTCATGTTGGCACACAAAAGGACATTTATGGATTGAGGGTTGCCCAAAACACTATAGATGGGATTATTAAGAACTACATTCATCATCCATCCAGCTGGTTATTTTTACCTTTTAAATATGTCAAGTCATGTACGTGACTCTTCTTATATGCAACTCGTGTGTTGTACGTGAGTATCCATTGTTGCATCTCACAGACAGATGTGTACGCGGGTTACCCTTAGAGAAACTCACGTGTCATATGCAAGTTTCTAGTATTGATACCGCGTACATGTCCCTTTGACATTAAAAATAAAAACACGCGGTTACTGGAGATTAGTTAAGCACTTAACCTTAATCACCTTAACTGTCTCAACCTACTCCACCTTCGAAACTGCCTTATTTCAACAAGTATAAATACAGACCTTGGGGAGGGTGTTAAACACATACACTTGGAGAGAAAAGTTATGCTGGTGGAGTTTATATAGAGGTCTTTGGAGCAGTGGAACTTAGAATCCTTTGGTTGTAGAGGAGTCCTTGTCTCAGGCGTTGGGTTGTAATCTAAACTATTTCATTATTGTTAATAAAGAGAATCCTTCTTCCATATGTGTCTTGAATGTCTCTCATATATTGTGGTTTGATAAATATTTATGTTTTAGCATTCTGTATATGATTTATCTAACCCATTTATATATATCTATCATCTTGTATCTGGAAGATTGACTCTTGACAGGTGAAGGAGAAGCATCCCTGAAGGCTTTGGAGAAGCAGAGTGGAAGAGGACAAGCTAGGATCAACTGTCGTGTATCGGGTGAGTCTTTTATATCCTCCTATTTCCTTTACTACACTCTAGAGTTGATTTTTTGCAAGTTTCTTGAGTATGTTGGTAACGCCAGACCTTCGGTTATAAGGTGTTTATTCCTGTACAACAGAACTGGCGACTCCATTTGGGAGCCCAGACTACTGTAGGTTGTTTTCTGTCACCCCTGACCAATCTTTGCCTTGAAGTTGGTGTGTGGTCTTTTATCCTAGGTCATACTTAGTACAGTGTTTGAAAGTCTTGTGGATTTTTCTTATTGTTTGAGAAATATTTTGTACCTGTACGCGGGTTTCTCTTCTACACAGTCGCATACAGAGGTTCCCATATGCAGGTTGCTCTCTTGGACAGTCGTGTACAATACATGAGTTGCCCTTATATACAGTCGTGTACAAGCCTAGAAATAGGGATTTTTTAGGATTGGTTTTGCTTGTCCCTCTCTTTGTGTAATTTTTGTTTGTTAGTTGGATTTCTTTATGAATACTATGTTGTTTGTTTGAATTCGTTTGGTGACCACACTTTGTGCTTTTTCAAAATCCCTTGTGTTTCTTTTGCTTGGATTATTTTATGTTTGCATGTTGAAGTAGCTTGGCCTGTTTGGGTTATGGGGTGAAGTGTCTCTATCCAGATCAGTGATCAGGGTCTTGGGCATTGTTTTTCCAATCTGTCTTTTGATAGTGGTTGGTTGTCACTTACCTTTATGCATTTGTAGTGATTTTTGTCATTGTGTATACCCAAGATGAAGGTTCCTAGTATTCCTTTGTTGCTTGTTTCTTGGTTCTCATAGCCTATTTTACTTCAGTTTGTTGTTTTTATACAGTTGATTAATTCCAAGTTTACTCAGTTTTATTGCATTTTAGGTGCATGGTAGAGTTTGAGCAATTTTAAAAGTGAAAAGAAAAACATTGTTAAGCTTTTGCATTTGTTTTTTCATAAGTAGTTTTCATTTCAGTTTTAAAATATAATCTCAAAAACTACAAAAAACATAGGCTTAGTTTCTTTTATCGTTTGCATTAGTTCATCAATATATATTACAAAAAAGAAAAAGAAGTTTTCTTTAATAGTGGTAATTTGCTTTGAAAAATACACCTTTACTTTTATTTATTTCCTATCGAGTCAAAAACACCATAAGTGCATCACTCCATTTCCTTCTGAGTAAGAAACAACCGTTTAAAATGAACGCAATAATTAAAATTTACTAGTAATTTTTTGTTTTTAGGGGCCTTTCACCTACTAGCTTAGGCTAGATTTGTGGGATAGGAAGTGTAAACTTCCCATAAGTTTTAAAATTCAAACGTAGTGGACTTTTCTTTAGGTAAATACTTTACTTTATCAATTGTATTTGGGAAGCTCCTCTCAAACGAGAGTCAAGCACGAGGCCACGTGGAGGCATTGGACAGAGGAGATAACCCTCTGAATCCTTGTCAAAATGTAAATCAGGACTTTTACGCATCTGGGGATTTTTTCCTAAAAATTTTTTTGGGCTCAGCTACTCTGCCCATGTGTATGAGTCAGGATTGCGACTGTCCCCCCAGACTGTTGGTATAGCTAAGGTAGCCTTTAGTCTTTTGACATTTAGGGTTCATACCTAGGTAAACCGAAAGGCTATTTCTGGTTCACCTTGAACGGGCTTGGAAGGTAACCCTTATTGTAAGTGTAGGAGGGCGGTTGGGTGATTCCTCCGCTTGTTCCTATGAACCACTTCAAGGACGCCAAGTAATCGTTCATCATCTTTCTTTGGGAAAGTACATCTTTCACCCTTGTTTGATTGTTTGAGGCTTTAGGGTTTTTATAGTGTATGCTCTGTGGTTTTTCCTATGTTTAGTTGGCCTTAGGGTGTGATTGTCAAATTTTAAATCATGGAGGACCAACCTATTAGAAGGTCAATAAGGTTGAGAAACCTTCCTCCTATCGTCACATTGGAGCCTCCACCTCCACCCCAAAGGCAGAGATTGGACACGGACGGTTCATTTGAACCGGTAGGGATAAGTGAATTTCTAGGTGAGCCAGAACTTATATCTAACCATTTTGATCTTGATACAGTTGAGATAAACAAATTGTAGACTGACGAGTTTGCAAGGAACTTTAACACCCCCTTGACTGATTTAAACGATCCTATGATTGTTCAAGTTAGACCTTTTGATTCACCTGTATTAGGTGTCCCTGTGGGTAGGATCATGTCTTCTATGGAAGAAAGACGTTTTGTGTTCACCTCAGCCGTTTCGGTTGAAGGGGTACTACCTCCACCGGTAAGTGCCCCTAGATCTAGTATACCTTCTACACCTTTGACTCTAGCGAGCCGGGTCGTTCAACCACTGGTTCACTCAAAACTAGCAGGTACTACTGGTGAAATGGTTACTGGGATCCCCAGTATACCTACTATTCCTTCTTCCTTTCCATATACTACCCAGAGCAGTCCAGTAGGATCCTCGATGTTTGTCTAAGGATTTCCTTGGAATGGGGGGCACATTCCCCCATCCAATCCATACATAGGTCCATCACCTTCGTATGTAGGAGTACAGTTTGGGAACAATACCTCTTATGGGAAAAGTTTCCAAACTCCCATTTCGGTCCCGTTTACGAGCTCCCCCTTTTCGTTGTTCAGTGGAGGGATACCGGCTCTTGTCTTCCAGACCTCTGTTTCTATGGGGACAACCGGAACTTCTTACACTGCACCTCCCACACAAAATCCTATGGCTTACAGATGGAATCTGTTTCAGAGTAATCTTCCCACTTCGCAACCGGTGGCAGGGGGCAACCCCACTTTTACCCATGGGCATTTAGGGGCAGGTCCCTCTAATCCCCAGGATGGCACATTTAGTTCCCCAGTTCGACCCAAAATTCCATTCCTGGAAACTTTAAACTTGTCAGATTTGTCAAAATTGATGAATGACCTAGTGAGGCATGACCCCTTGTGGCCACCTGTTCCCACCAAATTGCCATCGGACATCCCTAAGTTTGAAGGAAAAGTTGGTGAAGATCCTGGGGCTCATGTCACCACATTCCATTTATGGTGATCTTCGAATTCACTGAATGAAGAATCACTTAGGTTGAGGATGTTCCAGAGAACCTTAATAGGTACGACAACAAAATGGTATATCGAATTGACTTCTACTGCTTTCGGTAGTTTTTGGGACTTGGCTAGTGCATTTCTTAGCCACTTTCAGCTTTCTGTTCGATATGATTTTGGAATGGACTTGTTGCTTAACTTTAGGAAAAACAAGGCTACCCACATCTCAGATCACATACAAGAGTGGAGAAGGTGAAAGAACCTTATAAAATCCACTATCCCTCCTGAGTTCCTTTTAGAGTGGTTCCTTAAATCCCTGTTTCCCTACATATCTAAGGACGTATCCACCTCGGGAGTGACGAATGAAGAAGAAGCCATTCTCAGGGCCCAACAACTGGATTTGATTTATTCACAATCTGGGATTTTGTATGAGATCATCCCTGAGACACCGAGGCCTACGCACGATGCGGAGAAGCCTAACCGTGGACCCCATGCCGATGGTGTGGTTGGGTCTGTTAACTCTCCCACCATAGAATCTTTCGCTAAGAAACCTCATCAATTGTCCATCAAGCAGTCTACAACAGAGGCAACAAAGGCTTCCCCCTCCCCCCAGAGTGCAAATGTTTTTTGCACAAACCTCTCAGAAGGGAAATCAGCAGCCGGACGGGAAGAAAAAGGAAGGCAAGAAGGGAGACGGAGAAAAAAACAAGCAAAAGCCCGCGAACAATGCTGATGGGGGCAAGAGAGAAAAGAAGAAGGCCAAGTTCCCATGTAAGTTGTGCCACGAGGACCACCTCACTCACCTTTGTCCCCTTATGGATCAATCCCAGAAGTTGCTTAAAGCTCAACAACCGGCTGTCCTGAAGGATCTTTTTCCCCAAGGACAGAACTTTGCTTTAGCTTCTAACATATTAGGGGGCACTCAAACTTCCCCTGAACCAAACTATATCAACATGGTTCGATCTTCAACTTTGTTGCAGACAAGGAATAAAAACTATGAGAAAGAGACTCTTGAGAAAGGTACATCTCTAGGTGAAACTTCTAACCCTCTCACAATAGAGAAGCCTGCTGAAACTATGCCGAAGATATCGAAAGGTGTCTTCAAGAAGACCTTGCATAACCCTAATCCTAGGGCTGCTTCAAACTACTCTATGGTTGAAGATTTAGCTCAAACCCCATGTACAATGTCAGCTTTAGAGGTGTTACAGAGTTGTCCTACCCAACAGGATGCCCTCTTAGTAGTTTTAGGTAGCATGGACTCTTCGAGTCTCATGATGAAATTTCATTTGTCCGATGTTAAAATTATCCGGCCTTACCATATATCCTTATCAATATATGTCATCCATGGTGGTAAGAACATTGGAAGGGAAGTTGTTGATGAGGGGGCTTCTACATGTGTTATGTCCTTGGCCTACTGGAAAGCTCTTAGATCCCTAGAGCTAGTCCCATCAAACACTTTTCTTACTGCTTTTGATGGAAGATCCTTCCATCCACATGGTATCCTGTCGGATTTTGAAATTAAGTTGGCAGGAAAAGCAGTGTCTGTTGAAGTAGAAGTGATTGATGCTCCTTTGGACTACAATTTTCTTCTGGGAAGGAACTAGACTTATGCGATGTCTTCTATTGCGTCGGTCGTCTTTCGTGTAGTGGTTTTTCCACATGAGGGGAAGTTGGTTACTCTTGAACAACTTGATTTTACCCAAAAATGTCACTTAGAGTCTAATGAGTCTGTTGTGCCATTGGTTGATCAGGTCAAACCTGCTGCATAGAGCTTGGGGGCTAGAATGTACACATCACTGATGGGCACATTTGATCTTCCAGCCCCGGTTAATTATATTGGTTCTACTAGTGTGGGGAATTCCATAGCTACGGTTGTCGATAGGACTGATCCTTGGGTTCTCCCAACCCCCCATGAATCAGAAGTGCTCTTATCGGCAGTGGAGGTTGCTTATCAAGTTATCACTCAACCCACTATTGATCCCATTCTAGATCCTCTAACAGTCTCGGACGTAATGGAAGAAGTCTATTTGCTTGCATGGGAAGAAAACTCTTCGCACTCTATAGATTTTTTAGACATGTTTTTACCTTCTGATGAAGCCATTCTAGAAGCCATGAGTGGACATGGTAATATTTGTGAGGATATTCATTATCGATCCTATTTTCTTCTAGAACTAAGCAGAATAGAAAATCAAGAGTTTCGTTTGAGACTGTCAGAAGATGTTTATATACCTGTAAATCCCTTTCCTAGGGAAGGAATGTTTGCCGAGTGGAATATGGCAATTATTTTCACCACTATACCTATTAACATCTCTGTAAACCCTGATGTCGTGGAAAACATATACATAGGTGAAACTTTCTCTCTTGAAAAGATTGCCATCTATACTTCCTTGTTTAAGGAATTCCATGATGTCTTTTCCTAGTCATATGAGCAGATGCTAGGCATAGATCGATCAATTTTTGAACATGAAATCCTAACATATCCTGATGCCAAGCCAGTTTGACAAAATTTAAGACCTGTTAACCCGTGCAAAGCGGCGGCTGTGAAGGCAAAAGTTGAAAAGCTATTGAAGGCTAGTTTTATCTATCCCATCGCTTTGACTGAATGGGTATCCAAACATGTTCCTATTGATAAGAAGCAAGGGACTATCCGTGTTTGTATGGACTTTAGAGATTTAAATAAATCCTGTACTAAGGACAGCTATCCCACACCATTTGTAGACCAAATCATAGATGCCTTTGTGAGAAGTGAGGTGTTTTCATTTATGGATGGTTTCTCAGGATACAATCAAATTCAAATAAAACCGGAAGACCAACATAAAACTACTTTCATTTGTCCTTGGGGTACCTTCGCGTATAAGAAAATGCCCTTTGGATTGAAAAATGTTGGGGCAACCTTTCAATGGGCTATGAACTTTGCTTTCCATGACATTAAAGCCATTGTCGAACCATACCTTGATGATCTGCCCGCACATTCTTGTAAGAGGATCCAACATCTAGATCATTTACGGTTGATATTTGAAAGATACAGATATTATAAAATCCGCTAGAATCCCCACAAGTGTGTATTCTGTGTCGAGTTAGGAAGATTGCTCGGTTTCATTGTGTCTAATAGAGGCATCCAGGTGGATCCATTAAAAGTTGAGGCCATTGTAAATCTGCCTCCACCTCGCTCTCTCAGGAAAATTCAAAACCTGCAAGGAAAGTCTAATTTTCTTTGATGTTTTATTGTTAACTATGCCAATATTACTAAATTTTTCATGCGGCTGCTCAAACAGAACACCCCATTCGTATGGGATGAAACCGCACAACTTGGTTTCAAGGCATTGAAAAAAGATTTGTTGTTGGCACCTTTATTACGTCCACCAGATTATTCTAGGGATTTTATATTATATCTGGCTGCATTGGAGTCAACCATTTGGGTAGTACTAGTCCAGGAGGATGATAATATTGTAGAGCATGTCATTTATTATCTTAGCCGTGCTTTGGTCAGACCTGAGCTTAGATACTCCTGCGTTGAAAAATTAGCCTTGGCAGCTATTTATGTTGTGCAGAGGTTACGTCACTACATTTTACTGAGGACCATCACAGTAGTGGCGAATGTGAATCCATTCCAATATGTTTTATCCCGATGGATTGTTGGGGGGAAATTTAACAAATGGATAGTCATTCTCCAAGAGTTTGACTTAGATTTCGAGTCCGCTAAGTCTAAGAAGTCCTTATTTTTTGCTGAAACTATAGTAGAATTTCCTACTGAAGAAGATGTAGTGATTGAAGATGACTCATTCTGAGATGAGCACATATTCTTGATATCCACCTCTGATCCTTGGTATGGAGATATTCTTATATATCTCCAAACTTTGAAGTACCCTGCAGCTTCCTTAAGGGAAGAACAATGTAAATTATGCCTCCATGCGAAGAACTACCTCATTATAGGAGATACCTTATATCGATGAGGGGTAGATTTTGTTTTGCGCCGTTACCTTACCCATGAGGAAGTGGAGATTGTCCTAAATGATTCCCATAGTGGAGCATGTGGGGGTCATTTATCTGGGTTAGTAATGGCCCAGAAGATATTACGTGCCAGTTATTTCTGGACAACGATCTTTAAAGATTGTGTGGAAGCTGTGAAGCACTGTCATCCGTGTCATCTTTACACCAGGAAGATGCGGTCACATCCTGTTCCATTATTTACCGTTGTCTCGGTAGGCCCCTTCATGAAATTGGGGATTTATTACGTCACATGAAACCCAGCCTCGGCTGGGGGGCATAAATACATCATTGTCGTTGTTGACTATTTTATGAAATGGGCAAAGGCAATGCCTACTTTTAAAGCCGACGGGGAAACAACAGCTTTCTTTGTATTCAATCATATTATCGAATGGTTATGTATACCCAAAGTGATTGTCACTAACCATGGCAGTCATTTTCAAAATAACATCATGATGGAACTGAATGCCATGCTCGGATTGAGACAAGAACATTCTTCTCCGTACTATCCACAAGAAAACAGTTAGGTTGAGGCTGTCAACAAAACTTTTAAATACTATCCTTAAACATACAAATGATGCATCCTATTCTAACTAGAACATCATGCTATATCCTGCTCTTTGGTACTAATGAAGCAACATAAAAACTACTATGGGTTTCTCCCCTTTCCAACTTGTTCATGGAGTGGAAGCAGTTACTCTGATTGAGTGTGAAATCCCGTCTCTAAAGATAGCTGTTCATGTGTTACCTGATACGATTGAGATGGAGGAACATCTGGTACATTTAGAACACCTTGATGACCAGTGTAGAGATGCGCTGACTGCTAATCAAGCTCATAAAAATATGGTCAAAACTTAGTATGATAAATCGATCAAACCTAGGTTTTTCTCTAAGGGGGAACTTGTTTTGCTTTGGGACAAAGACAAAGAACCCTTGGGGGCAGGAAAATTGGAGGCAATGTGTTTAGGACCTTATGTCGTGTCGAAAGTATTGAGTAAGGGCACATATGAGTTAGTTGATTTTGATGGGAAGAGGCTACCTGAGCCTAGAAATGGGCTCTACCTAAAGAAGTACTATGCTTAGGCTTAGCATTTTTTCTTGTATTTTTATTGTATGTATTTTTATGTACATTAGGTTGTTAGTTTTGTTTTTTATACTATCTGGTGGTTGTTGCAGATGTCTTCTGAAAGGTATATAGGGTTCTCTTATGGCGCCATCCGTCACACTTGTAACCTAGCTTCGGCAGCATGGGTTATTTATTCTCCCTCAGGACAGCTTGTTGCCATGGGAGGTGCTTGCCTAGGTATTGCTTCTAATAATGTTGCTGAGTATAGGGATGTCATTGAGATCTTATGGGATGATTTGTCACGTGGTATTACCCAGCTTGAGGTCTGTCTGGATTCTCAGTTAGTGGTTTCCCAGCTCAATCGGGCTTATCAGGTCCAAAATCCTATTTTATTACGTTAGTTCATGCAAATTCGTTTATTGGAAAGACATTTTGAGGTTATTACTTTCAATCATATTCCATGAAATCATAATGAATTGACTGATGCATATGCTAATTACATTTT
>LPNX011165797.1:285512-368936 GCA_001517045.1 Pseudotsuga menziesii | reverse complement strand
ATATATATATATATATATATATATATATATATATATGTAAAATATCTGTTCATAGATAGCTCAAGTCTTATCCTCAGATCCTGTCATATACAAAATATACAAAATGTGGATTGTAGTCCATCAAAATGTCCTAGATCTATGCACGATCACCTTGGTCACTAGGACCACCTTGGTCCCCATGGTCCCACTACACTCTGGCTTCCTCATCCTCCTCGGTTACAGCAGCCTCTACAACCTCTATATATACAAGTACCACTCTGACCACTCGTCTGAATAGCCGTAGCCAAACTGGTGGAACTCCAACTACAAACTCCTACATGGGAGTCGGGATATGCTCTATCCGTAAGGAAGGTACTTTTGGGTCAGCTTGGCCAGCTTCCCCTCTAGAACCCTGATCAGTCCCGAGTCTTTGCCTATGACAGGATGAACAAACATGCGTGGGTTCCCTTCAGGGCGGACCGGTCCAATATCTGCATTTTGATACATTTATAGGATGAATACTTGTACATATGTATATATCTATCATTTTAAAATTCATAAAAATTTGAAAAATGATCAAATTTAAAAATTACTTACCTAGCTCACTCGATGCTCCTCCTGGAGGGAGGACAAGGTCAGGGTCACCTCAAAATTCCATCCCAGGATATGGAAACTGCTCCAGTTCCTGTAGCTATCGTTCCCACCAGGTATAGAAATCATCATCATATACACTGTGTACTGTGTCTCCTCCTCCTTGACGGAGGAAGATGTCTCCCCACCTGCTTAGTCTCAGCTGACATGGAGATCTGACCGGTAGAGGTATGGCAAGGCTCAATGCTGGTACTCTCTCGAAAAAGAAGGCCACTAATATGCTTACATAACCAAAGTTTTTCTGCCTTCCTCTCTTGCAATCAAACAATTGTCTCTTCATGATAGGGACAACTCCCGAGCACCAATCATAGAGGGAACCATTGAAACAGTCAACTGCCAGCCTCATTTGGTTCCTTGTAGCCAAATGTAGAGATGAGGATCCTGAAATTCTCACGATGGTGCTAGCAAGTACCTATAGAGTAAAGTCACTGATATGTACAACAGGGACGCAGCTCCCTCTCTTTTGAGTACCCGGTGTGCAAAATACATCTATATAGTTTTGGACACTTAAGGGGTCATCGCCCCTGCCAGTACCCTCTAATTTCACCGGTGCTCCTCGACGTGATAGACCAGTTATGAAATATATGTATTCAATGGTAATCTCCAAGGTTTCACCCTGTAGGTTGAACATCCCGAAGTCATGATCCCAATAATTTAGCATGAACTCAAGTATGCAGAAATTGGCCCGCATAAGTGATGTGCAAAATAATTTCAGTATCCCAATGGTTCGCAATGCCTGTATAGTGGGTGCACTTTGGAGTGCTACTTGGTCCATTATTTCGTGCTCCCTTTCCCTCCATTCCAGAACCATTTTTAACCTAGCAAAACAAGTAATTTGATTCAATGATTCCATATCAAAATTCAAAATTTTTTGACTATATTTATCCTTATATCCTTCACGCAGTACACACGAATGTCTAGTTATACAGGTCACGTACTATACACGACTGTCTAGTTAGGCAACTCACGTACAGAACACGTGTACGTGAGTCTTCACACTAGCAACCCACGTACATGCCGTGCTACATTTAGGATGCTTTTAATAATGGAATTCAGACTCAAAATTAATAATTGCTTGGATCAAAATGAAGAGCTCAGGGTGTAGGCTTACCTGCAACTTGCAGATTTCGATTTCGTCGGTCCAATTGTCCACAATGATCGAACAAAGGTAGAAGGTAAAACTTGCTTTTTATGGCTCAAAAGTTCAAATGGTGAGTTTTGTTTGATTTTTCAACTATTTATAGAAATTATATTTCTTTAAGTGGGTCTTTTTATATAGTTTGAAAATTCATTCAACTAATACCATATTTCTTTATGCATTGGAACAGGTTTTTCACTATTACAAAGTGTTGTTGCTCCAATTGGGTGGTTTTATCATTTCCAATACATTTTTGGCACCTTAGTTCAAACCACATTAACCTTACCAATCAACCTTTTGCCATAGACTATGGTATCATTAACCATTAGTTCCCTGTTTTTTACCATTGTTCTTCCATGAATAGGACCCTTTTTCATGAGTATCCTTCTTCTAAGCCTATGTTGTCCTTTGGTGCTCATGCTGCAACTGTTTCAGGTATAGGGGTCTCCTTTTAGCTATTTTTCATGCCAAATATAGCTTCTTTTGAATCTCTTTTTACAATCTATCCCTTTATAGGACTCCCCACCCTTATGGAGTTTCTTTAGGCCCAGGTGTGACTCCTTCAAAATAGACTTTCCCGCTGAGTTAACTCGTCCATTCAAGCTCGTTAAGAATATGTGAGCAGGCATCCGCATTGGTGGTAGGTTATCTCTTTCTTAGACCATGCAGAATAATACAAGAAAGGATCACTCTCTTTTCTTTTTGAATTGAGAAGAGTATTCTCAGGTATAGGTTTATCACTTTTCCAGACCTGAGGGACTAAATTTACGAAAAAGGAACACCCGGTTTGAGCATAGTTTTCTCTTTTTCATGCTCTGGACCCAAACATGAAAAAGATTCCGAGTGTACTTTGTGTCTTTGTCATGCTCATTAAACACTTAATAACAAAGCAATGAGTTTATTGTTGTAAGCCACATTTCTCATAACCAAATGCATTTTTCCGAGTGATCTTGCTTTCCTTCACACTCGTAAAACTCAAGCTATTTTATGCTTTTTTGGAAGGAGCGTTGGGTAGGTGGTAATTTAACTTTTTTTGGACCTCCCTGACTAAGTACGAAAAAGGTTCACCTTTTCTTCTATGAAAGTTAAGAGAGTTCTTTTGCGGTATGTCTTATACTTTTTCAGCCTTAGGAGACTAAATTGGATGAAAAAGGACCCCCCTGGAGTCTTCTTTGGATTTTTTAGACTCTCTAAAAGTGAAAACACCATCTGAGCTTGTACTAGTTCGGGCTCATTAAATCCACGAATCAGTGACACTATCAAGCATTATTTTCCCGTCTCTTCAAGATTGTTAAAAATGAAGAGGGATCCGAGTTTACTTTCCTGGACTCGTTAAAATTTAATAGGGAAGATAAGGAAGAAGTTTTCTCCTATTTTCAGTAATGGCAGCATGTCATCCTTGAACATAGCACTCTTTGTTTTCCGATATCCATGTTTTAGTGATTACTTTTTCGTTCAGCTATTACCTTGAGTTTCTTACTCCTCCTCTTGTCCATTATACCTGCGGAATCTGATCATGTCTCCTACATGACAGATAGGTCTAATTGTTCTATCTATAAGTTAAGCGTTGCCTTGGGTCATCTCTTTGTTGTGCTCATTGTTCAAGGACTATACCCAATGTCTGATCTATAGCCTGATCCCATCATTGTTATATCTGTTATCTATTGTGTCTCCCTTATTTTGCTCAGTTCCTAGTCACTCATTGTGATTCGTTGGAGGATATATTGCCTTCCTTATCACAGCATGGTTCCATTTCAGTACTTCCTGATGACGAAGACCTAGAGTTTTGACGTTTGCACCTTAGGATTCACTTTCATCATTGGTGAATTTGTTTTCTTCAGTTGTCGATTATCACCTATTGATTGACAAACTGTTGAATCCTTTCCATGTTCGACTTCAGCTTACCCTTATTCACATGGCTTGGATTGTACTGGTTCTTTGGGATCCTTTACGAAGACCTTAGTTCCTCACCTATGGACTAAGTTGCGCAAGATTATGTTCTATTCATATACACAGCTTCCAGATCTTTGACGACTCATCATTATTGTATATTTTGGCTTCGATCCACCTTTTTAATATATGATTTCATACCCGTATCATATAATGTACTCAAATATTGTAAAGGAGCTAGTGTTCCAGTAAATTGAACAGAGAATCCTCAGATGTAACTTTGTATATGACATTACTATGTATTTGTTTCAGGTACTCTCTCTGCTCCATTGGATTTCTGAGTTCTCCAAAGATAAATATTATAATGTATTTCATCCATCGTTTCCCTCTAACCTCACACATTAGGGGGCATATGTTATCCACTTGAATGGCACCTCTCCATCCGAGTGCCGACATCCCTCATGTTGGCACAAAAAAGGACATTTATGGGTTGAGGGTTGCCCAAAACACTATAGATGGGCTTATTAAGAACTACATTCATCATCCATCCAGCTGGTTATTTTTACCTTTTAAATATGTCAAGTCCTGTACGTGACTCTTCTTATATGCAACTCACGTGTTGTACGCGAATATCGGTTGTTGCATCTCGTGTACAGATGTGTAGGTGGGTTACCCTTAGAACAAATCATGGGTCATATGCAAGTTGCCAGTATTGATACCCGCGTACATGTCCATTTGACATTAAAAATAAAAACACACGATTACTTGAGATTAGTTAAGCACTTAACCGTAATCACCTTAACTGTCTCAACCTCCTCAGCCTTCGAAACTGCCTTATTTCACCAAGTATAAATAAAGGCCTTGGGGAGGGTGTTAAACATATACACTCGGAGAGAAAAGTTATGCTGGTGGATTTTATCCAGAAGTCTTTGGAGCAATGGAAATCAGAATCCTTTGGTTGTAGAGGAGTCCTTGTCTCAGGTGTTGGGTTGTAATCTGAACTATTTCATTATTGTTAATAAAGATAATCCTTCTTCCATATGTGTCTTGAATGTCTCTCATATATTGTGGTTTGATAAATATTTATGTTTTAGCATTCTGTATATGATTTATCTAACCCGTTTATATATATGTATCATCTTGTATCTGGAAGATTGACTCTTGATAGGTGAAGGAGAAGAATCCTTGAAGGCTTTGGAGAAGCAGAGCGGAAGACGACAAGCTAGGATCAACCGTCGTGTATCGGGTGAGTCTTTTCTATGCTCCTATTTCCTTTACTACACTCTAGAGTTGATTTCCTGCAGGTTTCTTGAGTATGTTGGTAACCCCAGAACTTCGATTATAAGGTGTTTATTCCTGTACAACACCCTTTAGCTACATCAACACATGCTTTACAGCAATCAGGTGAAGATGCATTGGCTCTACCATGTATTGAGTCAATGTGTTCACCATAAAGCATATATTTGGGCTCGTGTTCATCAACTACATCAACAGACCTATCATATGCATGTACAAAGTGACATCAACTATCTCTGAAGTAGTATCACACAACAACTTCAAGTTCAATTCCATTGTTATTTGCATGGCCTTGCAATCCATCATCTCAAATATCTTCAGGATATATATTGCATATTCTTTTTCACTAACGAAAATATGATATGGATTCTTCCAAAACTCTATACCTAAGGATTAGAGAATCATACCCAATTCTATCATACTGAATTCTAAAAAAAGCTTCGTTTTTGTTTCTGTAATGAGTTTCTCGTCACCTGTCAGGAACAGGTAATCTACATACAACAATATTATCATTGGCTTTCCATCCTCAACCATGAAGTAAAGGTTGGAATCCAATTTACTCTTGCCAAATACCATGGGGGCATCACTTAGTGAAACCATGCCATAGCATGTCCATTCATGGCATATGAAACAATACCCCTAATTTCAATAAATATTGTAAAATTCCTCCCAAAATCGTTTTTTTAATCCCCTCCCAATATTCCTTACCAAATTAAAAAACCCCCTATTTTCACTGTATATTGTATGTATCCATTTTTTCATTTACATTTTTTATACCCCTTTATATATATACGTAGTATATTGACAAGATACCCCTCTTATGACCCCACATGCATTCTACAATGCACCTTGCTTCTTTTGATGTATATTGTGGATGCACATTACTTCACCCACAATGCAATTACACAAACACATATCATTATGGTTTTTGGAATCTAATGGTAAATGAATAGATGGTGTTATGATTTACTTCATGAGGTTGACCTCCACACATATCTCTGCTTGCCAGCTGCTCTCCTCTACCCGTGTGTCTCCACCTCCCCGCTACTCCTCTACTCGTGTGTCTCCACCTGCTGGCTACTCCTATACCCATGCATCTCTTCCTACCGACTATTCCTTGGTATTTTCTCTCCTCCATGATGTGTGCTCTCTCCTTGGTATCTTCATGGGTTTATCCTAATGGTTTTACCATTATGTAATTTCTTATGGGTTTACCATCATGATTTGTATCTGGAGTTTATCTAAGCATGAGTTCTTATGGGTTTTACCTCTTTGTGTTGGGTTCCTTTCCCTAAGTGACCATGAGGTTACCTTTCAAATGTGGACTATGTGTTTGTCAACATGAATGTCAGAGAGTATGACTGTGGTAAGTATGACTAAGTGTCTCTTGTGCTAAGTGATCGTTTGTCCTTAGCATGACTATTATGGGTATGAATGAATTACTTAAGCCTATTATTTTGATTGAAACCTCTCCTTTTTTTACTAAGAGTCTAACACCTGCTTCTATCTTCTTTAACCCTCTCTCTCAATGTATGTATATGGTTTACTTTGTTTGACTTGTCCCTTTGGTGACAAGATCAAACTCAGAAATATTTTAGTATACAGAGCATCCAATAATGGTTATAATTTTTTAATATTGTATCTACTATTTTTTTACATGACATTTGGTGAAACATCTCAATGGCCAACTTCAACACAGTGACCAGCAAAGCATTAAAATTAGTGTAGTGACCAATAGAGCATTAAGTTGAAAGAGATGAAAATTATGTTCTTTCTTTATTACAGTATAAATTTTTATTAGCTACACTATTATGAATCTGAAGTTATATGTTCATTCACTTATTTTTATTACTTGTATTAAAACATCACTAACCCTTAAATTTCAATAATATGATATGTAAAAAATGTCCTTCCTAATATCAAGCTCAACTTACTTGTCAACTTCCCTTCGGAGTAATTTTTGTAAGATTTACATGTCTCATAATTCATTAGCACACCAATAAAATTACATCTTGATTATTTACATATTTGTGTTGGTGTTATTTAGTGTTCACCTATTTCTTCATATAATTCGTTCTCTGTGAAACAATTTGTGGAAAACAGATGTATCGTGCAACCAAAAAAATAGATATCATTAGGGTGTTTTTCAATTGTTCCATAGCATGACAATGAAATTCATATGAAAACACAATCAATAGAATAAAATATTTGATTCTCATATCCTGAAACAATATATCATTGTTTTATAAGACAATTGAGAAAAGGTGAAAAATGGACAGGATTTCCTGTACCAAAATCTGGTTTGGTCAAGTTTCAGCTAGTAGATTCTAATGTTTTCAAAAACTGCAATAAGGAAATACAAGGGTTATATAGAGAACGATATGAGAAATTTCTAACACGCTTATTTCCATTATGACTATCTTTCAATCACCACATCAAAGACCAATGTAACTGAATCTTATATCAAGAAACTCTGTATAAGAAAAATACAATCATCTTTGAGTAGTATGTTCTTTGAAAAATGCCACCATTCACATTCAGGTAATGCTTTTTTCTACCTTCGAAAAAGAGCTAGGAGAGTTTGTATAGAACCTAGTAGGGCTATGGAATAGTTTCAACAATGAAAATCACCACCAAACCACAGCTACTTCATGTTGAGAAAGAAAAAAAATGAAACTAGCAACGTAACATGTGTTAAAAACTTATTATATAAGTGTAATTCCAAATAACATCCTAAAAAGATGAAGCATCCGCATGGAATAAAAATTTGCAAATTTTTTCTAAAATTCTGGTAACATCAAGCAAGTAGAATCTGGATCTTGTTATTCCTTCTCTTCAACCATGGAATATCCAACAAATTCTTGAAAGGGTGGAAATGGTGTACACCATAAAAATGTTCTCATAGCTCAAACTTTCAACAACGACCTCTCTAGAATCTCAAGCTAAAGTTTAATTATAATATATGTGCATATGCCATTTAGAATTTCAGCAAAGCACAATAATTTTATGTTCTCTATACAAAATACTTGCCTCCAGTATCAACATTTTGACATCGCACTTCCCACCTACTCAATCTATCACAACTCATAAACTCATAGGTTATCACTTGATTGAGAAAATATGGTCTTTCTCAACACAAAGAATTATACTATTCTTGATATTTGAGCTTTCTATTTGCAACAAAGATAAAAAAACCTTATGGAGCATGTCATAGAGGAATAGGATTGCAGACACCTTCAACATCCATAGTATTCATGGACCAAAAAAACTTGTAATCTTCATGTAAGGAAATGCCAAGTCTAATGATAACATGTCTTCAGTTTTATTGGGGGACCCATGGTCCCAACTTCATATTTGTGCTTAATTCCTAAGAAATGCTCAACCTACAAAGAGAACAATAATTGTATCAAAATATTTACAACACTACAAAATACTGAGACATCATATAATGTACTAGATAATTGTGCTAAATAAATTTAATCTAAACATAGAACAAGAAAATTGTATTGAGTTCAAAGATACCAACCTTCCTATCACCAAGAATTGGAGTCAAGATTTCAGGAACCTCTTTCTCGACAGTAGAAAAACCACTTCATGGGTCACTTGTTTTCCTACAACAGTTAATGACATGGACAAAGTAGTTGATTATTATAATCATATATTAGTGAGATAATGCTCAAATTAAAGGTATACATGCTTGAAACACACATAATATCAGCATACCCTGGTTTAATTTGGACCACTGAGAACTATATAAAAAGTATGGAGCTTGGCCTGAATGTCATGCACTTTTTCCATGGACATCAAAGGGGTGTCCACGGTATTCATTTTCTTAATATTCAATTCCTCTTGATATTGTTTCATAATTTTTTCTTGTTTCATTTTTCCAGGGCCTTTTTCATGGAACTTATCTGATAGTTTCTGAAAAGCTTCCTTAGGTGTTCCTTAAGTGTCATCTGCAAATATATATTGACAGGAAATAAATTTTTGATTTCTTTGAACGGATATTAATGAACTAAACTCATAGGTTAACATGCCTAAATCTTAAGAATTTGAAATATCAATAAAAGAATATTATGATACATCCAAACTCATCTAAATGATCTAATTGTATTTATTTTGGTCCATCTATATCTCATACTCCAACAAGTTTTCTCTTTCCCTTATCCATATTTCTTCCACCCCATTCCATAGACTCTTTCAATCCTCCCATTTTAGTCAATAGTTCCAAGGCCCCCTCCAAACCATTTCCAATAAAACCTTATTTAATTGTATCATCTGTCACCACTTCCTCCTTGTATTCTTCTTTTAGACCACTGGGATTTATGTCCATTTCCTTCACATATGTCCAGCCTCCTATGGCTTCTGCAACATCATCTTGTTTGATAGGACATTAACCCTTATCATCCTCTTTAAATACATCTTCAATTACATGTTTATGAGTGTCTACTTCAACAAGAACAAATATAGAATTACAAAACAATGATATAGTACAAATCAATATCATATAAAAATCGAAGACCTATTATAACTGTAATGACCATAATAGAAATCCTTACAAAATCAAATTTAAGGATCCACTATCATCATTTTTAAAATCCTTTCGTTATCCACATAGCTTCATCAAGCTGTAAACTCCACACAAATTCCTCCATCTTTGTAAATACAACTTTATTTTCCTACACATCACTTTATGATTGGCTTTGACCATTTCATTTTTCCTGATTTGCAGCTACTTCTAATTGATCTATTGCCTAGGGAACAAACCCACTACTACTTTATGCTTTGTTTCTCAATGACTTTTGCCTGGTCTTCACTAATGACTTGTAAATATCTTCATACACCCCAGCAAATACAACAGCTCCATCTTCATCTACCTACATTGCATCTGATGAGTTCTCATCTCTAAGCCATCTGGAAGGTGTCTAGAAGCCGCTGCTACTTTCTTATAAGCATTTTTATATGCACTTTTCCTGAGTTCAACTTTTGCATTTTCTACATTTTCCCTGGAAACCTTTCTTTCTGTATCATCCCTAAAACCAAGTTCCCCAACACCCAAATCCAACAACAATTTCTTCTGCTTCAAGTGCATCAATGTCCAATTTATCCTTGTTCCGCAACTTTTTCTTATTCTTAGCTTTCTTAAATTGAACAATTTCCTCTTGAGTATAATAATAAAAAATAATTGATCCTGGTTGAGCCAATAACTATTCAATTTGAGTAGTCATAGTTGTTCCTTGCATCCTCTCGTGTATCCAAAGAGACATACAATATTACACAATCATATAAGATAACATCAACATTCTACATATCTGGACAGAAAAATTTACAAAAACATAAAAGGTGATATCAACATTCAACTACATATTAATCCTCCATAAACTAGTGTGCTTGCATTCTCAAAATATAATAAAATATAACTACAAGATGGGTCTAAGATTTCAAAAAGCCTAAAACAAGCCTTCAAAAACCCTAAAAAGAAGGTACCTCTAAGCCTTCAAAAACCCTAAAACAAGGTACCTCTAAGCCTAATAGAAACTCATGTATAAAACATTAAAGGCATAATATGATAAAAATATTATGGAGAGCTATCAACCATCTATTGTACACCATACATATATCATCCTGTTTATTTTGTTGAGGGGCATGGTTAAATGAATATGCTTGATTTGAGGTTGAGGGTTTTTCAAAATTCAAGAAGAAATGGTTCTTTCTACTGACATAGTCCATAGAAGCACTTAGATTTCTAAAATTTCCTTTTGATGGACATGTTTTCCTCAAATTTATCCCAAAATTAGATCATTGTGACTAGGGGGTCACATATGGCCAAGAATTGCTTTGAGGGCCTAGTATGTTCCCAACAACATGGATGTATTTCCTTCTTATAAAACAAGTTGTTGTGTGTATCATTTGCTTCTAATTAACTAGTGCATGCTTGGGTCTATGAGATTGAATATATTGTTATTGTTATTGGATATAAAAAATTGATTGGGTGGGAATATTGTTTTATAGGGATGAGATTAGGAAACCCATAATTGGGTATTGTTTCTGAGCTAGAGCTACTAGTTACAGTGATTTGGGTTTGAACTTCACATCCTTGTAGTGAAAGCGAGAATGATGTCCATATTTGTGAGCGAATTTTTCGATTAAGAGTTCCCCACTGCCTCAATAATAGTAAGGAGGTAGTTTAGCATGTATGTTACAATATGGTATTAGAGCCTATAATACTTCTGCATTAGGAACTGACACTGGAAATTGAAGCATAGAAGTTCTCGTCTCAAAAAAATTAAGAGTGACCCAAGTATACCACAACGTTTTGCAAGATTGGAAGAGGAAGACAAGTTTTAGAAAAGGTGTCCAATTTTGTGGGGATTTGCAAAGTAAATAAATTTGATAACAAATACAGTGGAGTTTTCTTAACTATATGCTAGACCTCTCTAAGAATGCCCCTTTCTTGCTAGATAATTTAACATGATAGCATCATCCACACTCTAGTACTAACATCATCAGAGGTTTCATAGTCATACTTTGTGGGTCCTATTTGTATTTTTGTTTTTTCTATGCGATGTTCATAATCATTACAATTCATACAACTACAGTGGCATATAACATGATTTGGATTGCATTCCACAGTAATTCTTACAAAGTTTCCTTCCTTGAGATTTCTAAGCTTATACATGACTCTAACTTTTTAAAATGAAGTTAGAGGTATAGAGTCCTATATAGAGAGATTTTATTTGTAGTTATTCAATACCTATATGTTTATTTTATACAAATAGACATAATGAGAAGGATTTCTATAGTGCTACATTGTCCATTCCATATAGAGTTACAGAAGGAAGAATTCAGGATATTGAAGATGAATGAACTCAAAATGGAGAGAAAAAATGTCTTTCAAGTCCTGGTATTCAGGAAGGATGGTAACTAAATGAAGGCTAATGGTTATGTCCACCTTTCTCATGACTAGAATAACTAATGGTTGTATTTTGATATGTCCAAAGTGGGAGAAAGTTAAAGAGTATTTGGGGGATTTAGAGTAGTATACGACGATGAAATTTTTAGAATATGGAACCATTTTGTTTGGGACTCTTTTTTGGAAAGAAGATATTATGGGAGACCTCTAGATGAATAGATAAGGTAGAAGGATTATGAAACGCGATTAGATTGACAAGAATTTCTCTAGAGTGTGCAGGGCCAATTTTAATCTCAATTTAGTTGCACTAATTTTATCTAGGATGAAACATTATAGGAAATATATACACTTTCTAGAGATTCATGCTAAGACAAAGATGTTGGAAATTCTCATGTGCTTTAGGAGAAGGTATCTTCCTGGATGCCTTTTCTGATGCAGTCTTACAATTTTAGAATTTTAGTGTACTATAAGATGGATACTTTTCAAAAAGGTATAAAATGCAAGTGACGATGCCATTACCTTAAAATCTGTGCCAATAGAGGATAATTTGGATGATTTTGAAGATTCCTCTAGAAAAGGAGGAAATAGAGATGAAATAAAGGAAAATGGTGAAGAATTCAACAAAGCTTGATGCTCTCGAACAAAAAAGTCCTTCTTCTCCTCAAGGAACAGATATGCTATGGAAATTGTGTTGATGTATTTGTAACTCCGGAATGTATTCACTTGTATATCTTATGTATTGTACCCCTATGTTTATTCCGGGAAGTATTTGTAATGTAATTGTGTCATGTGATGCCCAGATATTCGTATTAGTAGATTCAATAATGTAAACAAGTCATGTAAATTCATAGAGTGTAACCCTTCTTATTGATCAAGGGTTAAAGTCCCTACAGTTTTGGGGCACTATGGTTATTAGACTCTCCTAGAGAAGTTGGACCTAGTGAGTTATTGTCAAGTCAAGAATTAGTATAAATAGAGATAGATCCCCTCTATATATCACATAATCACTCACACTCAGCTGGAGTGCATAACTAAGAGAAAGAAGAAGATGGGATAAGAGAGAGAGAGACTACTAATGTCAGGAGATCATCTTACTATTTTGGGTTTCAATTTTGGTGTTGATTGTATCTTTGAGGAAGTTGTGGGGTTTTGTCCTTAATGGTTTCCCCAAGGAAAATATTTTTTTTCATTATCTCTTGTGTTTGGTTGTTATTCTTGTTATTCTCTCAGATGAGATCCTAAGATCATATAGCTTAAACGTTAAAAATATAACATGGTATCGGAGCTAACCTAAGAAAAAGACAATGTGCAGCTGTGGAAACTAGGGCTTCCTACTTTTTGGATCTCTCTCCACATATTTTCAGCAAAAGGAGGTTGGGCTGACTCTCCTCTCTAGGGTGCATCTTTCTATCGAAGCAGAATCTAATTCTGAGCATTTTCAGTTTTTGACCTGACACTACTGCCAAAAATTAGGGATTTCCACAAAAGTTGAATTTTTGAGTGAGACCAGGCTTGGGTTGATCTCCTCCCCAAAATCAAATTTTAGAGATCAAGATCAAATTTTTTTGGTTGGGTAGAACTCTGGGAAATTCAAACCCTAATCTGCTCCTGAACTAGCTCTGCAGAAATTTAGCTCCAGATCTAGTTCTGACATCTTAACCTGGTAAGATCTAAATCTTTTGCATTTCCATTTGAGGTTCTCTATTAATATGTCTCGTCATACCAAACTCAATGAAAATCTTGAGGGAGATAATAACTTCCTATCTTGGAAGTATATGATATCCTTGGTCCTGGAAGAAAATGAGTTGGACTCTAACATCAATGAAGAGGTTCCAGTTCTAGAGGGAGATGAGGTTAAGGCCTTACACAAGAAGAAATTGGTCATGGCTAAGAGGATTATTGTTGATTCAATCAAGGATCACCTCATACCATAGGTGTCCTCTCTAAAGACAACTAAAGAGATGTTTGATTCCCTGACCAAGTTATTTGAAGGGAAGAACATAAACCAAAATATGAGTATGAGAAACGAATTGAAGAATGTAAATATCCAGAATGGAGAAACCATCTAGTCTTACTTTACAAGGGTAGTTCAGATCAAGGAACATCTTGAATTAGTTGATGAAGAAGTAGAGAATACAGAAATTCTGATGACCACCTTAAATGGTCTCCCTAGGACATGGGACTCTTTCATTCAAGGGATATGTGCCAGAAAGAAGCTAGTCAAGTTTAGTAGACTGTGGGAAGAATTCTCACCAGAAGAATCTCGAAGAGTAGCTCGAGAAGAAAAGATGGGAAATGAAGGTCAAGCTCTCATAGTAAAATCCAAGAAGAGCAAAAGAAACCATCATGAAGGTAATCACTTTCATCCTAGAAGATCCAATAAAAATCTACCTAAAATTAGATGATTTACATGTGATGAAAGAGGACATTGTTCTAGAGATTGTCCTAAGAAAAAAATGGCTCTCATAAGAACAAGGGAAACAAGAAAAGGCATCATGCTCATGCTGCAAAAGATGATGAGCCTTCGAAGAAGAGAATCAAACAAGAAAGTGAAGATTCTTCAAGGGATGAAGAATATGTTTTGATTAGTGCTCTGATGGGAAACATCACACATAGAAGCACTAGTTGGCTTATAGACAATGGGGATTCCAAGCACATGACGAGATTCAAAGAATCATTTGTGAAACTAGTAGAACATGAATCACCCCACAAGGTGAAACTTGGCGATGACTATGAGTATCCAATTAAAGGTAGTGGAGAATCCTCCTACAAATTAGACTCTTGGAAGTCTATGAAAATGAAGGATGTCCTATTTGTACCAGTACTAAAGAAGAACCTTCTCCCCATCTCTGCTTTGGATGCAAATGGCATGAGGGTTGCATTTATAGATGGCCAAGTCATCATGTGGCCAAAAGGAAAGACTATTGATAATGCAGTAGTAATTGTGTTAATTTTCATATCCTTAGCTAAGACATTAGTATTTCATTTTCATGAAAAAAGCATATAAACAGGATCACTGAAAGATAGACAAGCACAACCATAAAAAGGGAACACAAAGATTTATCCTAGAAAAACCCTAAAGGGAAAAACCCAGCAAAAGCTTCCTCAATATAGATGCCCCAAGGATAAAAGATAAAACCAGCAAGGAGATCAAAGCCTAATCCTCCTCCTTCTCCAACTACTTCTCTTCTCCACTAATGTGCTATACAAGTGAGAGTGTGTGTCACAAATGAGGAGCACTACACCTCTATTTATATTCATCCGTTCACTTAAGTTAACTCATTTGACATGTAGGCTAGATTTAAATCATGTAGGCTTGAGTTACACATGTAGGCTCAAGTAACCACACTAGGGTGCTGATGACCCACCTTTACAATTAGAGGGGACTACCTCATGACTCTTATTAGTTCTACCAATTAGGAGAATCGAGGTACAATTTAATACAAGTGGTTCTCCTGATAGGACCATCGGGGACCACAAAATGATACATATAGAATATTCTTCGAAGTTACAATATTTCAACACTCCCCCTTAATGAGAAGGGTATTCTACAACAACATCATCAACAACAAGAGTAGAGACAGGGGACATCATCAACATCAGCAGGGTAACACATCTATAAATCATTGGAAGCTTTTCAACATCATGTAGTCTTCATCTTCAATCTTCAGTCTTCATCATCGGCAACATCTTCAGTCTTTGATTAGAAACATCTTTAGGATTTTGATCTTTCAATTAGCAACGACATCTTCAGCACTTGGACCTTTTGATCAGCAACATCTTCAACACTTTGATTGTTCTACCAGAAACAACATCTTCTGCATTTTGACCTTTCTCTCAGCAACATCTTCAGCACTTTGACTTTTCAATCAGCAACAACATCTTCAGCATTTTGTCCTTTCGATCAGCAACATCTTCAACATTTTTGACTTTTCGATCAGCAGCAACATCTTCAGTACTTTAATCTCTCGATCAGCAATATCATCATCAACACTTTTCCCTTTCGATCAACAGCAAGACATCATCATCATATTCTGATCTGTCGATCATAATCGTCATCACATTTTGATCTTTCGATCAGAAACATCATCATTATACTCTGATATTTCGATTAGAAACATCATCATCATAGTGCGTCATCATCATACTTTGATATTTAGATTAGTATGTCATCATCATCATACTCTGATCTTTTGATCAGTACGTCGTCATCATCATCAGCAACAACCTGCAACCCACAACTCAAAGACAGAAAGTCTTTGGATCATTTTTGGACTTAAGTACAATCCCACCACATTCTCGACAACCAAAGTTACCGAATTGATTACGAGAGAATCAGTCCCTATCACTTTAGGACTAAGTCCAAGGATGATGCAATCCTACCACATTCTCGAGGACCGAAGCCACCGGATTGATTACGGGAGAATCAGTCCCTATCACTTTAGTACTATGTCCAAGGATGATGCAATCCTACCACATTCTCAACGACCAAAGTCACCGGATACAATTACGAGATAATCACTCCCTATCACTTTAGGACTTGAGTCCAAGGATGATGCAATCCTACCACATTCTCAACGACCAAAGTCACCGGATACAATTACGAGATAATCACTCCCTATCACTTTAGGACTTGAGTCCAAGGATGATGCAATCCTACCACATTCTCAACGACCGAAGTCACCAGATACAATTATCGGATAATCACTCCCTATCACTTTAGGACTTGAGTCCAAGGATGATGCAATCCTACCACATTCTCGACGACCGAAGTCACCGGATACAATTACGGGATAATCACTCCCTATCACTTTAGTACTTGAGTCCAAGGATGATGCAATCCTACCACATTCTCGACAACCAGAGTCACCGGATACAATTACAGGATAATCACTCCCTATCACTTTAGGACTTATGTCCGAGGATGATGAAATCCCTCTTCGTTCTCGAAGACCGAGGTCTCCGGATCTATTATGGACAGATTTCCCAGGATGATACAATCCCTCTTCATTCTTGAAGATGAGGTCTCCGGATCACTTTAGGGCAAGTGCCCAGGGATGATACAATCCCACCACATTCTCGAGGATCGAGGTCACCGGATCTATTATGGATAGATGTCCCGGGATGATACAACCCCTCTTCATTCTCAAGGACCGAGGTCTCTGGATCACTTTAGGGAAAATGCCCAGGGATGATACAATCCCACTGCAACATCACTACTCCCCCTTTCGAGGAACGTATTTCTGAACAACACCAAGCTTGTCTCGAAAGTGTTCTAACTCTACTCGAGGCAGAGCCTTCATCAATACATCATCATTCAAACCATCATCATCCACATCTTCAATATCTGAATACTAATCTATCACCATCTGTATCTTTAGTATGTGAATACTAAAACCATCATCATCTATATATTCAGTATAGAAATACCAAAATCATCATCATCTCTATATTTAGTATAGAAATACGGAATCACCATCATCTGTAAATACTGAAATATCATCTATATATTTAGTATGGGAATACTGAAATCATCATCATCTATATCTTCAATATGGGAATACTGAAACATCATCATCTCTATATTCAGTATATAAATACTAAATCACCATCATTTGCATATACAGTATCATTATCTTCATCTTATCTTGTATGTAGAAATACCAGATTTCTACATGTTATGTGGAACACAGGGTTCTTTGTCATCACAACTGTGGTTATCACATAGAATCATTGTTGTGTCCATCTTCAGGTCAAAGAGACTTGATATCAGCTTCTGAAGCCATATGGATTCACAACTTAGTAGATCAATCTGCTATGCATTCTACTTCAACCGTGCTAAGAGAAACACTAGACTGTTTTCTACTAAACCATGAACTCATAGCAGACCTCCAACAAAAGCATATACCTGATGTACTTTTCCTATCTGAGATACTTCCAGCCCAATCTGCATCTATGTAGCCATACAATCTATACTCATGGATACCATCATAGTATACACCAAAGGCTATAGTCCCTTTCAGATATCTCATCACATGTTTTGCAACTACTAGGTGAACCCGTCTTAGTTGAACAAGATATTGACTTAAGGTGTTCACAACAAAACAAATGTCTGGTCTAGTATTTTTTAAGTGCATCAATGACCCAATGATCTATCTGTAGTGAGTCACATCCACTAACTCTAATGAGTCATCAGCTAACAGCTTCAGGTTGGAGTCCATGGGTGTGGCCATGACTTTGCATTTAAACATATTGAATCTCTTCAATATCTCTACTACATACTTTCCGTGGTTGAGAAATATTCCTTCTGAACTTTTCCATACTTCCAGACCTAGGAAATAATGCATTAACCCAAGGTATTTCATCTCAAATTCTTCTGCTAGTTTCTTCTTGCTTTCCATGATCTATTTCTCATTCCCTGTCAAGAATAAGTCATCCACATATAGTAATAGAATGACAGGCACATCTTCTACAACCTTGTAGGAAAGGTTAGGATCAACTTTACTCTTGGCAAATCCCATGCTCATTAGGAAACTATCTATTCTTCCATACCAAGATCTGGGAGCTTGCTTCAGGCCATAGAGGGCCTTCTTCAACTTGCATACTTGATTCCTTCTGTATTCAACTTCAAATCCTCGTGACTATTTGATGTAAAACTCTTCCTCAATCATACCATTAAGGAAGGCTTGTCTTTACTTCATCATGGAAGAAACTACCATGATAGTTTTGAAGGAAATGTACCTTGATTCCTGGAGTAAGTGTCTCTTCAGAATTAATTCCTTCTTCCACAACTCTTACCTTACTTCTATTAGCAAAATATCTTATCTTGCAAATCCATTTGGAAGATACCACATTCATCATTCTAGTATCACAACATCTTCTATGAGTTTGTCTTCTCAGGTCATCAACATATCCTAGTCTTCTGCATTCAACCTTGAAGGTTGGAACCCACTTTACTCTTGGTAAAGTCTCGATCCATCACAAAGCTATCTATCATGTCGTACCATGCCAAACTCAGATATAATTTTCTGTAGTCACTCCCCCTGAAGTGGAGTATCATCTTCCCTCTTCATTCTGTACAGGTGGTTATATGTTTGATATATACTGGTCAATAGAGTATGTCATGTCATAGTCTATTCTTTTTTGGGAGAATCATGAACCTTGCTTTGTACACTTGTTCCATCATATCGTATACATCATTCCCCATGA
This sequence comes from Pseudotsuga menziesii, assembly GCA_001517045.1. Lineage (NCBI taxonomy): Eukaryota > Viridiplantae > Streptophyta > Pinopsida > Pinales > Pinaceae > Pseudotsuga > Pseudotsuga menziesii. The sequence continues at coordinate 349,860 of LPNX011165797.1, read as the reverse complement.
TCAACTGTTATTCTTTGATCACAACTTCTTTCATAGCATTATTTTCTTCATCTTGAGTTATCTCTTGTACCCATGGTGGTATTCATCCTTCAAGGTGGATCTACCACTCTCTGAAGATCTTTCTTCCATCATGGTGTCTCTGACCCTGGGAGATTCAGATTCATGTTTATTGGAGTGGAACTTTAATTGTCATCACTTGTTCTTCGGAACAAGTCTCATCCTTGTTTTCTTGTAGGAGGTTGTTCATGACCTTTCCTACAAATTAAATGCACCAGTTGCATGGTTAGAACTATTTCATAAAACATATGTATAACGACAAATTCTTATGCATCATGCAACTATTTAGTCAATACAACATTCATCCATATCTCACATAAACTTTCAATATGCCTTCCATTTCCACCATGACATTATTGAGATTGTGCACTAATCCAATATGCCAGCAAAGAGGTTTGATAATTAGCAATGGAGAGTTGTATAGCACCACGAGCTACTTACCCATCACATGCATATTAGCAGTATATAGTCATTAATGTAAAAAAAATACATCAACTGAATATAATCAAATGTATAACAAAACAATATCATGAAATGACAATTGAATACTTATCTTTATTTGTTTCATGGGAATACTCCTTCTTGAGTCTTCAGTTTCATCGTCTTCTTTATTCATGATAGCATCATTTCTTATCCAAATGTTGAAGTGGATAAGAAGTTCTTCAAGAGTTGAGATCTTCATATTCCTCATTGATTGAGGGATCTTCTTTGGAAGATGAGAGATTGATCTTCAGAGACAAGCTTCTTATTCTTCCCAAAGTCTGCTGAAAGTAATCACTTCCTTCTGGAACACATTTCTTAAATGAATGAATTCTATGATCCTGGGAGGCCATTCAAGGTGGCCATCACCACTTCTGCATTCTTCACTTCTTCTTTCCTTGCTTGAAGTTTTTCTTTGATTTGAGAGATCCTTATGATTGCATGGTCTCTGCATTATGGATCTTCGCATTCTTCAGCTGGTTTCTTAAGGTCATATTCTGATCTATGTTCTTCCCTTCAAATATCTTGGTCAAGGAATAAAATATCATTGATGTCTTTAGGGAATAAACTTGTAGTACAAGTTGATTTGTAACTGAATCATCAATGATCTTCTGGGATTTGACCAAGTTCTTCTTGAGAAAGGCTTCTAGCCTCATCTCCCTCTGAAACTGGAACCTCTATGCTCATGTAGGTGTCCAATCCATTTTCTTCAAAGAGATCATATACTTCTAGGCATGGAATTTGTCAAATTCACCAATCTTATCATCAAGCTGATGTCATAGATCACTTTGAAATGAGAACCTCAAATGAACATAGCAAAGGATTAGATCTTACCGATTTGAGGTGTCCGTCCTAGTTCTGGAGCTGGCTGATCTAGGGTTTGTCACATAAGCCATAATTTCAAAAACTTGGAATATTTCAGATATAATTGGCTAGACATATATTTCTCTTCAAATGGAGCTGTCCAATGTACTCCATTTCTGAAAACAGTGGAGGGAAGCTCCCGGAACAGGAAGCCCTAATTTTCCAATTTCTTCAGCAGAAATGCCTGTTACTGTTTCTATGATATCTATGAAATATCTTCTCCTCTGTGTCTACAATTTTGTACTGAGGTAAAACCACATGTCCCTGATCCAACACTACAGGTTTCATCAGAATTGGTTTCACCATTTGGGATTTATGATCATTTTCCCAAGTTGACCTGTTACAAGACTGTTCATAACAACGAAGTTGTACGGCATGCCACGTGTCACTAGTTCATCTTCTGAGTCTGATATTCAGACCACCAAAATTAAATTCGGTGCCCCTTCTGTAACATCTTGATGAATTCCATTTGTACCTCTGTAACCCAATATATTTCAATTCTCCCCAGGTGTCCTGTTTAGGGATGAATTCTGGAAGAGGCTGGAACCCTAACTTGGAGAGAACATATCTCCTGGAATACAAAGAATCGGAGGATGAATTTTGGAAAAAATGTTCATCAGGATTTTATCTTCAGCCCCTGCAATTTTCAGCTCCTGATCCTTCTCCAATATAGGAATATAGAGAATGTACCAAAAACGTAGTAGTTTTAGTATTTAGGGTTTTTCTAGCTCGGGGTCAAACTAGGGTTTGACTTTCCCACATTTTCACCCAACCAAATTTCTTGATCCAGGTCTCTAAACTTTGGTTTTGATGAGGAGAACAATCCTATGCTGGTATCACTCAAAAATTCCTCTTCTATAGAAAGCCCTAATTTTCACATCGAAAACTGAAAATGCTCGGAATCGAATTCTGCTTCGACAGAAAGGTGCCCCCTTCAATGGAGAGTCATCCTAGCATACTTTTGCTGATGGATTGTGGAGAGAGACCCAAAAAGTAAGAAGACCTAGCTTCTGAAGCTGCACAATATCTTCTTCTCAGGTTAGCTCTGATACCATGTTAATTTTCATATGCTTAGCTAAGACATTAGTATTTCATTTTCATGACAAAAGAATATAAACATGATCACTAAAATATAGACAAGCACAACCATAAAAATGGAGCACAAAGATTTATCCCGGGAAAACACGAAAGGGAAAAACCCAGCAAAATATTCCTCAATATAGATGGCCCAAAAGGATAAAAGATAAAACCAGCAAGGAGATCAAAGCCCGATCCTCCTCCTTCTCCAACTACTTCTCTTCTCCACTAATGCACTATACAAGTGAGAGTGTGTGTCACAAATGAGGAGCACTACACCTCTATTTATATTCATCCGTTTACTTAATTTAACTCATTTGACATGTAGGCTCGATTTAAATCATGTAGGCTCAAGTTACACATGTAGGCTCAAGTAACCACACTGGGGTGCTGATGACCCACCTTTACAATTAGAGGGGACTACCTCATGACTCTTATTAGTTTTACCGATTAGGAGCATCGAGGTACAATATAATACAAGTGGTTCTCCTGGTAGGACCATCGGGGACCACAAAAAGATAGATATAGAATATTCTTCGAAGTTACAATATTTCAAGAAATTGAAAAACAAGAGAGAGGACTATACAAATTGAAGGGCCAACTAGAACAAGCTTTGGTTCATGAGTTAGTAGAACCAAATGAACTGTGGCATAGAAGGCTTGCACATGGGCACCACAAGGTACTACCACTTGGAAGCAAAGTTTTTAAAGGTCTTCCAGAAATGTAGGAAAAACATGAAGGTGTATGAAAATGATGTGCAATAGGAAAGAACACAAAGAAGACATCTCCAAGTAGCGAGAGAAAGGAAAAATGAATCTTGGAAATCATCCACTCCATTGTATGCGGTCCAATGTCATCTAGTTCTCTAAGCAGGTATGTATATTATGTTTCTTTAATTGATTATTTTTCTAGGATGACATGGATATACCTCATGAAGAACGAGGATTATGTATTCAAAAAATTCAAAGAATTCAAAGCCTTGATCGAGAAACACACAAAGAACAAGATCAAGATATTTCTATCAGATAATGGCAGAGAATTCACATCAAATGAATTGAAAGAATTATGCAGAGACACGGGGATTAAGAGGGAGTTGACGAATCCATATAATCCACAACAAAATGGGGTTGCAAAAAGAAATAATAGAACTATCATGGAAGCAGCAAAGGAAATTCTTCATGATCAAGACCTTCCTATGTATCTATGGGCATAAGCTTCCAGAAAAGCTGTGTATGTACAAAAATGTACTCCACATAGAGTACTAGAAAACAAGACACCTGAAGAAGTCTTTTCTGGAAAGAAAGTAGAAGTCAATCATCTTAGAATATTTGGTTGTCTAGTGTACATACACATCCCAAAAGAAAAGAGGACAAGGTTAGATCCTTCGAGAAAGAAGGGTATATTTGTGGGATAATTTGAGAGCTTGAACGCTTACATAGTATAATTTCCACGATTCAAGAATATTGACATCAGCAAAGATGTCACATTTCAAATCGAGAAAAATATCTGTTTAAGACTCTGAAGAATCAGAAGTACCCAGAATCCATAATACAACTATAAACGAAGAAACTCCAGAAGAAGATCAAGAAATGGAATAACCTCAAGAGCAGGTAGATCCACCTCAAGAGAAGAATCCTCTAAAGAGGAAAACTGCATGGGTATGAGAGGCTATCCAAGGTGTAGAAATATATGGGGCTCTAGAAGAGATACATGATGAGAAGAAAAGAACTAGGTCGTGCTCCAGTTATGTAGCCCTATTATGTGACTTCATTGATAAAGAACCTTCCAACTATGAAGAACTGACATAAAATAAAGAATGGAAGGATCCTATGATCGAAGAGTATCAATCAATCATCAAGAATGATGTTTGGGATGTTATCCCAAGACTAGAAGGGAAGTATGTTGTAACTTCCAAGTGGATCTACAAGATCAAGCATGCTGCACATGGTAGCATAGAGAAATATAAAGCAATATTTGTGCCTTGTGGCTTCTCCCTGAAAGAAGGAATAGATTATGAAGAGACGCTTGCCCTGTAACCAGATACAATTCCATAAAATTAGTACTTTATTTGGTTGCGGTAATGAAATGGAAGATACACCAGATGGTTGTAAAGAGTGCTTTCTTGAGTGGCATACTAGAAGAGGAAGTGTATGTGGAGCAGCCACTCAGTTTTGAGACACATGATAGGGAGACTCATGTTTGTAAATTAAATAAATCCCTTTACAATTTTAAAGAGGCACCCAGGACATGGTACGGTAGAATTGACAGCTTCTTATCCAGGTTGGGATTTACCAAGAGTAAAGTGGATTCCAACCTTTACTGCAAGGTCGCATAAGGGAACCCAGTAATTCTCCTACTATATCTGGATGATATGTTTGTGACAGGAAAATATTGGTTGATTGCTAATACGAAAAGGAAGCTTACTGCAGAGTTCGAAATGAAGAACTTAAGTATGATGAATTACTTTCTAGGGATGGAGGTGTGGCAGAATGTAGATGGAATATCCTTGGGACAATGAAAGTATACAGTAGAGATTCTGAAGAGGTTCCGGATTATGGAAATCAAGGCCATGGATACACGTATGGAATCGAACCTGAATCTGTTGAGTGATGCTTCATCTGAGTTGGTTGATGCTATGGTGTATTGTCAGATGATTGGGTCATTGATGTACCTGACAAGTACAAGACCAGATATTTGCTTTGCTATGAACACATTGAGCCAGTTCCTGACAGATCAAAGACATGTTCACTTGACTATTGCAAACCATATTCTGAGGTACCTGAAGGGTACAGTTGATTGTGGGCTCAAGTATGAGGTGAATCAAAATATTAACCTGGAAGGTTATGTAGATTCAAATTGGGAAGGAAGTGCCATTGATAGGAAGTGCACTTCAGGGTGCTGCTTCAGTATGGGAATAAGGATGATCTCATGGTTTAGCAGAAAGAAATCCTATGTCGTACTGAGTACAGCCAAAGTAGAATATGTTGTAGATGGTTTGTCTAGCTGTGAGTTCTATGGCTTAGGAAGCTACTATCTGTTTTGTTTGATCTCCATTTGGATTCTACTTGCATATATTGCGACAATCAAATTTGTGTGAAGTTGTTAGAGAACCTTGTGTTCCATGAAAAGTCAAACCATACTGGGATCAAATATCACTATATCAAGGATATGGTGCATAGAGGAGCAGTGAAGCTTCAGTATGTTGTAATGGATGAGAAGATAGCTGATGTGTTAGCCAAACCATTAGCTAGAGTGAAGTTTGAATACTTTAGAGAGAAGCTTGGTGTTCTCTAGATCGAGGTTCCCTCCAATGGGAAGTGATGATTCCGTGATCCTTTCTGACATGGTTGATGTGTTCATCCCATGGTCAGATATAAGTGTGGATACATTTTGATGTGACTGTGGGATGTGTTCATTTCACATGATCAGATATAAGTGTTGAAGGCAATTCTCTAGGAGATTGGAGGCACCTAGTAAGTTACCATAAAATTGATTTAGTCTGGGACTGAAGCTTAGCTTAATGCTGAGAGACCATTCTCTAAGAGAATGGAGGCACCTGTTTAGTTACCATGAAATTGATTCAGTCTGGGACTGAAGCTCAGCTTAATGTTGAGAGTCCATTCTCTGGGAGAATGGATGCACCTGCTCAATTACCAAGAAATTGATTTAGTCTGGGACAGAAGCTCAGCTTAATGGTGAGAGGCCACTCTCTAAGAGAATGAATGCACCTGTTCAGTTACCAGGAAATTGATTCAGTCTGGGACTAAAGATTAGCTTAGTGTTGAGAGGCCATTCTATGGGAGAATGGAAGCACCTGGTCAGTTACCAGGAATTTGTTTCAATATGGGACTGACACTCAACCTAGACCTGAGAGCCATTTTGATGTGACTATGGTATGTGTTCATCTCTCATGATCAGATATAAGTGTAGAGCCCTTCTTACATGGTTGATGTGTTCACCCGATGGTAAGATATAAGTGTTGGGCATTTCTTACATGGTTGATGTGTTCATCCCATGGTAAGATATAAATGTTGGCCTTTCTTACATTGTTGATGTGTGCATCCCATGGTAAGATATAAGTGTTGGGAATTTCTTATATGGTTTATGTGTTCATCCCATGGTAAGATATAAGTGTTAGGAGTTTCTGGCATGGTTGATGTGTTCATCCCATTGTCAGATTTCAGTGCTGGGATTGCCTTTCTGACATGGTTGATGTATTCATCCCATGGTAAGATTTAAGTGTTGGATGGGCCTTTTTGACTAGGTCAGATATAAGAGTTGAATAATATGAAGACCTACATGGATTCTAGGCCTACAACCAGCATAAACAAGGGCTGGCTCTATATAAATTTCTGTGATGAGTAGAATTGACATAGCATTCGTGATGATGACCATTGATGATCCAACAGTGATGATCTAGTGATGATCCAAATCTAGTGATGATCCTCATCAGAGATGAAGATGACTTAAATATGAAGATGACTTGAATATGAAGATGACTTGAAGATGAATATAACTTGGGGATGATCTAGATGATACAGAGAAGAAGACTTGTGCTGATCAATTGTGTCGAGAGAATACCTTCCTAGTTAAGAGGGAGTGTTGATGTATTTGTAGCTTCAAAATGTATTCACTTGTATATCTTATGTATTGTACCCGGATCTTTATTTCAGGAAGTATCTGTAATGTAATTGAGTCATGTCATTCCCCGATGTTCCTATCGGGAGATTCAATAATGTAAAAAAGTCATGTGAAGTCATAGACTGTAACCCTCCTTATTGATCAAGAGTTAAAGTCCCCACAGTTGTGGGGCCCTAGGGTTATTAGAATCTCCTAGAGAATTCAGTACTAGTGAGTTATTGTTAAGTTGGGAATTAGTATAAATAGAGAGGGAGCCTCTCTATTTATCACACATTCACTCACACTCAGCTGGAGGGCATAATTGAGAGAGAAAGAAGAATTCAAGAAAAGAGAGAGAGAGACTACTACTGTCAAGAGATCATATTACTATTTTGGGTTTCACTTTTTGTTTTGATTCTATCTCTGAGGAAGTTGTGGGGTTTTCTCCTTTCTGGTTTCCCCAAGGAAAATATTTCTGTTCATTGTCTCTTGTGTTTGATTATTGTGCTTGTTATTCTCTCAGATAATATCCTAATATCATATAGCTTAAACATTAAAATATAACAAATTGAACCCAAGAGATAGATCAATTACACTCACAAAATTGCTAATCAAACATGCAAAATTTACACAACAAGAGACTAAAATTGGACCATAAATTGATCCTTTATTGAATAATTTTACATTAGAAAACCATATCAAGTAATAGGCTTCTCAAATATATAATTACCTAAGATATTCAAAATCACTAGGTTGCTATTCAAATTGGTAAAAAAGGAGGCTTACTCAAACACGTGAAATCCCCCATAGGTGCAAAAGGACTTTCCAAATCCATGAAGATCCTCACGAATTAGCTAAGGCAAGTGGGAAAGCTAATGTGTGGTGGAAATAAAAATCATTCATTCTTTTGTATGGATAAAATAAAGGAGGATGATGTGGTCAAAAAACAAGGCAAATTCCCCTAGACAAGCTTTTCCTTTATTCCTTAAATCATATGTAGAGCAAGAAAGCTTTCATAAAAAGAAGATATGTACTTTAAGGAATTGGGAATAAATAAGACATGCTACATATGGTTCCAGGATGATTCCAAAGTGCTCCATGACCTACTTTAAAAAGTATAACTTCTGGAACTTTTAGACGTCAACTAGGATAGAGAGGGAATCTAGGATTCTAGGAATACACAAAAATGATTTAATTAATGTAAAATATGGGTAACTATGGGTTGATTGTTCTAAAAACCCCCCTTAATCCTAAATTTATGAGTAAATATCAGAAAATTATAGGGCCTAGCAACAAGGCTTAGTCACCCTATTACATACTGCATGTCCATTCAACCAAGGAAAGAGGCAAAAACCCAGTGGGAAAATCCTCCCTTAAACATGGACAGGAAAAAAAATTGGAAATATTTCCATCAATCATTATTCACCCCATTATTAGAAATATCCAGCAGTGATTTGAGATTATTGAAGGTCTTCTCACAGAAAACTTTGGTGAAGATGTCTTCTACTCGTTATGAAAATGCCATAGGAGGAGAACCTGCTTCTTTAAGATTATCTTCTGAAAGGAATGGTGTCTTGCTTGGCTTGAAATCCTTCATGATGAACTTGATAAGAAAATATGAGGCATAATTTCATAGATGAATCTGGATTCCATGTTGGTATTGAGCAATTTTAAGACCCAAGAATTGGCTCAACATCCCAAATATGTCATAGAAAAGGCATGCTTCATTGCATCCTTTAAAGAGGAAATCTCTTTCTTTGAACTTACTGTAATCAGAAGTTCATCCACATAGAGAACAATAATAATTAAATAACCATGAATTAGCTTCAAATAGACATTAGGATCAGAATTTCATTGAACAAAATGCAGTGACAGCAGAAAGCCATCAATCTTGGCATACAAAGCCCTAGGGGCTTGCTTTAGCACATACACTGATTTCTTTAACCTGCACACTAAATATGGATTAGATACAAAAAAAATTGGTTTCTGCATGTAAATATATTCAGTCAGATCTCCATTCAGAAAGGAATACTTTACATCCATGTGATGTACCTCCCACTTCTTTGAAACTGTGGTGGCTAGGGAAAGCCTTATGGAGTCCATCTTTGCCACTGGTGCAAAGGTCTCATTGTAGTCAATACAATATACCTAAGAGTAGCCCTTGGATACAAATATTTCCTTATATTTCAAAGCTGAACCATCATCTTCAAACTTGTTTTTGAAGACCCACTTACACTCCACTAGCTTCCTCCCTGTGGGAAGATGAACCAGTTCCCATGTGTTGTTCTTCTAGAGCGAGTTGAATTCTTCTTTCATGGCTGTTTTCCATCTTGGATCATGTGATACATATTCATATGTATTTGGATCAGAATCTATCATCAAATAACACTTCTCAACAAACAAAGTATCTTTCACACAAAGGTCACTCTCAAATTGAGATCTAGTCCTCGTAGTGTCATTAGGATTTCCAGCTAGTTCCCGAGCTGCATGGATAGTCCTTGCTTCCCACTTTGGTATTGCAGGGATGTTAGGATATGCAATTAATTTATCATCATTGGAAATATCAGACTCAGAAAAATCATTAGTCTCTTAACTTACAATCAATGCATGTGGTGGTGAAGAGAACTCTCCAACTTCAACTGCTGCTAAAAGCTCTTCTTCAAACTGAACACTTATTTCAATGAAATATTTGTTCATGCTAAAGTTGATCACCTTGTACCCTTTTGAATATTAAGAGTACCCAAAAAAATAGGAACTCTTGGCTTTGGGGTTGAAAATCCTTCCTCTTTTCAGTTGGAACTCCAGCCCAACTCTTTGAGCTAAAAATTTTAAAATGGGTCACATATGGCTGGTTCCCACTCCAAGATTCAAAAGGACTCATACAATCAAGATTGTTATGATGCACTCTATTCTAGATATATGATTCACAATTTATAGCTTTGACTCGAAACTTTGTTGGTAAATTTTTTGCCTCCATCATAAAAGTTGCCATCTACTTTAGTGATGTGTTCTTCCTCTCAGGAAAATCATCTTGCTGTGGTGTGTAAGGGATAGAATGCTACATTTGGATACCTGCATCCTTGCAATACTAGATTAACTCAGACTTGAAATACTCACCACAATTGGCATATATAAGGATCTTGAGCTTCTTCTTAGAGTGGTTTTCAACCAAGCCTGTAAAGACTTTGAAGAGGTCAAAAACATCAGACTTATGCTTTAGGAAGTGAACCCAACAATACCTGGAAAATTCATCTATGAAGGTGAGTGCATATTTTACTTGAATTCTGGACATATGAGGTAATGGAACATTAATGTAATTGTGAATCAATTCAAGAGGTGCAGAGGTTCTCTCATGACTAGCTCTCTCATACTTGTGCTCTGGGTGTTTTCCTACAATACAACCATGATAGAGTCCCTTAGAAAACTTGATCTTTGTTAACCCTATGACCATGTATTTTTCACTCAAATCAGAAAGACACTTGCAGTTAATATGGCCAAATATTTCATTCCAAAGCTTTCTTTCTTCATTAGCGCAAGTAAGAAGAGCAGATGGGTTTGAGTTGGGTAGAAAATGGGAAAACTTGTATACCTTCGAAGTGTGATCAACAACACCTTTTTCTATGACTTTACCATTCCAAATCTTAGTGATTTCAAATTCATTGGGGAAGAATATGACTTTCTTTGGAGACCCATTTTGAGCCATTTGATACATTGACAAGAGATTAGAGGCAAGAATGGGACCATACAACACATTATTGAACTTACCATGGTCAATACAAATCCTACCCTTTCCCATACTGTCATTCAAGGAGTTATCTTCCAAAACTATTGGTGGACCTTTCGACATGTCAAGAGAAGAGAATATCTCTTTTGTCAAAACCGTATGCCTTGAAGCTCTGGAATCAATGATGAAACTAGGTGATCCTGAGGTGCCAGCAACCAAGCCATGTACTCACTCCTTGTCTTATGAATTTAATCCTCCTTGCATCTTCTTGGAGCAATTCGGAACGATTTTTTTTTCTTCTCCATGAGTTGGGTCAATATGCCTGTCTATTTTTCCATACAAGAGCTCTAAGGATGATATGCCTTACTGTAGTCTCTACACTTTCTCATTTTTCATGTGTTCTTCTTCTTCTGGGGGTTCTTCTTGGAGCCTAAGGACTCCTCTTGAGACTTTTCCTTGTCTCTTTTTTTCTCAAGTGTATTTTTAGATTTTTTTGTTGATTTTTGAATCCACCTTCGAATCTCCAACAACCAAAGGTTGGTCTTTGGAAGGTTTGATGGTGCCCATCATCACCAATTTATCTTGCTCCTAAGTGAGGGATTCCATGAAATCAGCAAGCTTAGGAATCTTCCAGGCTCGAGCTATCGATTTAGTGGCATAGAAGGTCAAAACAAAGTCTAACTAGTTAGGACCAAGCTTTGAGGGAATGGTCAAAACTATTTCTCTTCGTTCTTTTCAATCCCACATTGTTTTAAATGAAAAACAAGGGCCTTAAACTTGGTAAAATAGAGTTGCAATGATTTGAAGCTACTAGGATTCAGGAAGACCAATTCATTCTAGATTTGATGTCCTCTCATCTCATATATATTTCCAATAATATCTTCAAGCTTCTCCCACACCTCATTAGGATATGTTAATGAATCGAGATGGAAGAGGAGGTTTGAAATGCTCAGACATAAAAGACCATAGGCCTCATCCCTCCTTTTGTGCCATTTGATTTTCTATACAACTGCATTAGGCTCTTCCTCAGTATCCATGGTAAACCTGTAGATACCTTTTTCTCTCAACAATATCTCCATCTCAACTTTCCATTCAAATAATTGAATGGTGTCAAGATGATACTTTGAGATTGGTCCATATATCAACTCCTATGCCCTTCAGCCAACATAATGCGCTTCCAGTTAGTAATGTTAAACTTGAAATAAAAATTTGGAAGGAGATAAATATATCCACAAATTCTATGATACCATGTGGAAATTGAACCTAAGAGATAGATCAATTACACTCACAAAATTGCTAATCAAACATGAGAAATTTACACAAAAGGAGACTGAAATTGAAGCATAACTTAATCATGTATTGAATAAGTGTACATTATACAACCATATCAAGTAATAGGCTGCTAAAATATATAATTACATGATATATTTGAAAGCACTAGGTTTCTATTCGAATTGGTAAAAAAGCAGGCTTACTAAAACAAGTCAAATCCCCCATAGGTGCGAAAAAGACTTTCCAAATCTATGAAAATACTCATGAATTAGATAAATAAAGTGGGAAATATAATGTATGGTGGAGAGAGAAATCATTCATAATTTTGTATGGAGAAAAGGAAGGAGGATGATGTGGTCAGAAAACAAGGCAAGGTCCCCTAGACTAGCTTTTCCTTTATGCCTTAAATCAGATGTAAAGCAAGCCAGCTTTCAAAAAAATAAGATATGTGCTTTAAGGAATCACGAATAAAGCAAACATGCTAAATATGTTTCCAATATTATTCCAAATTGCTCCATGACCCATTTTAGCAAGTATTGACTTCTAGGAACATGTAGAAGTCAACTAGCAAAGAGAGGGAATCTAGGATTCTAGGAATAAGACAAAAGTGATTTAATTAATGTAAATTATGGGTAACTATGGGTTGATGATTCTAAAATATTCAAGATATGTAACCTAAATGACAGATAAAATTCAAAGTATGATCATTTGTAGGAACCTAGAAAGCATTGCTTAAGTTATATAACTTCGGCAAAAAAAGAAAATTCCTACAGCACCAGCATAGTGATTTCTTGTGAATTTAGTACGAGCCAAATTTGGTTTCGAGAAATGCTTGTGGGTTTTGTAGGTTTGGTACATATTTTTAGAAAATGTTTCATTTGTTGATTTTGGAAACATATTGCAGAGTCAAGCAAAAAAGAAAATTTAGGGACATTGTAAATTTTGGTCTCATAATTTAAATTCTCATTTGAGTGAACTACCATATATCTTATTTGCACCCCATCCAATATTACTAGTGTAATTGCAACACTAAGTTTTTTTCTATGGATCATTGCATCTTGGAATATATATGACAGTTAAATTGAGTTTAGCATTTAAACATCACCTCCAAATAACTAAAGTAGTGGTTGTAATTGTGTCAAAGCATTAATGCAATAAATTCCACTACAATGAGATAAAAAGAATAAATATAGAAATAATACAATCATACCAAGATTCATCCATAAGTGCAATAATTTCACCAGGTTTCTGCAAAACCATGCACAACTCCTTTAATCAGTCCATCATGGATGATATCAAGTTAAATTTCCAAAGAATATAAAACAAAACATTGAAAAAAGACCATAATATAGAGCCAAATGTCTTCATTGCATTATAAAGGAACAATACACCTGACTTTGTATCTCAAGGACCCATTGCCATGGTCAATATATAAAGTATGTTTTTCCTCTTTTAGCGCAAAACATTAATGAAGGAATTTCAATTTTAGCATAACAACAAAGAATATGGTTGTTCATTTTTAATCCACAGTTTAATATTTAAGAGTAAGACGAATCTGCGGTGACAATTTTTCCACAAAATATAATAGAAATGATAAACAGTGGAAACCTTCTCTATAAGTTCCAGAACGTCTTGATTATCCACAAAATCTATGTTACTCCAATTGATACTTTCCCTTATGTATTCTTCCAGCTCCATCTTAATGACATGCTACACCACAAGTACCAATTATTCCAATAGAAATGAAACATCATTAAAAAGTAAGGTACTGGAGAATGTCCACTATAACTATGGATAGAATAAAAATGAAAGTAGATTCACTCCCAAGATAGCTCAAGCATGTGAGAGTGCTTCGAAACCTGATTGAAAAGTTGTTGTAGCTTCTCATTTGTAAGATTAATACACATTTGCTCAAAACTGCAATGAAAGAAATATTTTAACGAAAAAATCAATTATAATGAATGCTTACCTCAAGAATTGCAAGTTCAATCCTTTTTTCAATTAATTATTTAACTACCAAGATTTTTTCCCCAAAATAATTTGTGAATATTGATGAGAACACTATATATTTGCATATAAACATCTAAAATTTGTATGGTTCTATATTGATATTAATAAGCCAAGCAAGAAAGGAAAACATTTATCTGATACTTTCCATGTGCTCTGCCTATTATCTTGTCATTCTTGGAAAACAAGAATTATATATAAACTATCAAATAGTGTTGAAACAGGAGGAGTTATAAGACTCAAGAGACATAGTTATAGATTATTTGAGTCAAATAGCCTCTAACATTTGCTACAATTAATCCTACAATTTGAATATGCTAGAAATATACCTGTAGACCTTGAAACATTCAAATCCATAAATATCAAGAACTCCAATCAAATGTGCTAATTAGGATCCTAACAAATTGATATATTGATTTTAGCTACCATCATGTAAATGTTGAGGATTAGGAGATGTTATAATAGAAACTAAATCTACACCTGTTTGCAAATAAAAAAATCCAACTTATTCTAGTTCATACCTTTGTAACTAATATTTACCAATCAAATAATATTGAGTATATCATTTTTTCCAAACCATCGCGATTAAGAGTTGCAGCATCGGGATCAAGAAATTTAAATATGTTTCCATAACATGTAACAATAATACATTTACAAAGAGAGTCTTCAAGGCCCTTGACATAACACCTGAAATAGAATTTAATGTGTTTTAAGTTTTAACAAAGTGATCCAGTTCAAAGATAATAAAAAGAGTATAAATATCAGAAACCACTAAATTATTCATATGTGTAACATTTGTAGCTTACATGAGGAGTTCAGCCGTTGTTTGAAGATGGAAAATAGTTTTAGGATCTTTTGGTTCAGAATAGTTTGGTTCCTTCCCTTTGAAAAACTAAACATTACCAAGATGGAGAATAGATGCTACTACCTGAAATATTGCTTCTTGCAGATCCAATCATTCAAACCATTACTTTCTAGTTTATCAAATGCATGGCATGATTATGCAAGATTGATACCTGAAATTCAAACCATTACTACCTGAAATTTGATATTGCTAGCATGAAAGTGTTGCATATTATTATTGACAAATTCAGAAAGCAAAAACTACTTTGAACTGATATTCCTTAATTTTGTTAGAATTCCCCTTGACATTTATTAGGCATAATGAAATGATGTACCTCTGGTGGTTCCACACAAAGCATGTAGAAACAATGATATTTTCTCTTTGAATCAGAGACTTGACAAACAAAAGACCTTTCTAGAAGGTAGGTCCTTACAATAGCTCCTGATATCTTTCCATTCTTGTCAAACTGGAGCTCAAAAAATTTTCCAAATTGACTGCATAACATATGCTCTTCCATCAGCTGAGAACATATAAGCACTATGTGTTTCACTGTCATCTCTGAATCCATTATGTTGAGGTTATTTCAATTAGCTAATTGCAAATAAAAAGAATTATAGTTACGCCTCTAAGAGTCACCTATAATTGTTTTTTTTTATAGTTTTTGGGTTACCAAAATCTTCAAGAACATAATTTCATGTAGACATAACCATGACACATTATTTTAGTAATACGGTAAGGCATACACTATAATCTATGGAGAATAATTATTTACAAGCTTATGTATTGCAAAGAATGAAGTTGTTTCTTGCTTCCAGAACTTGTTTCTCAACTGTTCTTCCCTCTGTTCCTGATTGACCACCCATAAATGCAAGGTAACACATAAACATTTTTGTTGTTTCTATTTTTCCCGCTCCACTTTCTCCACTAACCAAGATTGAATGGCTTTTCCCCTTGGTGACCATTGACCTGTATACAAAAAATTAAACTTAATGTGAAGGTTGACTTCCCTAAGGGTGGTTCGGGATCAAGTTTCACATTGCATGTCAACATTTATCTTTAGAACCTGTGTTGTGTATCATTTTCCTGTTTTGATTAGTTACAAGAAGAAATACCTTATAACCAATAGGTCAAATCCATTTTTTTATTTTATGCAAAGAAAAGGGTTTATTCATTGAATACACTCTCTCTATGGATGGTTTCTAGCAAAATGAACAAATTCAAATACAACAAGATTCAGGATAGTACCTGTAACAAGCATTTTCCATTGCAAAAAAGATGAGGGCTTAGCTCTCAAAAGATGCACCCTTATATTGTTCCATCATATGTGTATTATACAAGTGTGGAAGTCTTCTAAAAGGATTGACAACAATCAATATATTCCCTGTGTATGTTTTTCAACAAGATGTTGTTCTGTTAGACCATAATACCTATAAATAGTTCTAAAGTACGATTGGGAGGAAAACAAGAAATTACTTCTGAAATTATTCAGAAGACTAAATGTCACTTTGTAAAAAATAAGCACACTAATTTCTTAACTTGCTTGAAATGAACTAAGAATACTATCTGAAAGCATCATAGTAATCAGGGCCCCTTACAGAAATTTCATTAATATTAAATATAGAAAACCAATTATGTAGAACCCCTTCCTCATGCAAATAGACAATTTTTGTCATGTTGTCTAACCCTGTAGCAGGTGCTTCTGCATATTTTCAGTATATGGATGACAAATGAGCCACCACCTAAATAGACCACATGCATGAATCATTATTGATACTCATCCTTCCATCATTTTCATATTGCTTGTAAGTTGTAAAAGAGACATGCACTAGAAATAAAGTGGGATAGATTGAAATTTCTAACATATGGGAGATACAAAAACTATTTAAGAAACATAAACAAGACAGTTGATAGACCATTATTTTTAAGTACTTATATTTGTAGCTATGATACATACACAGCAAGCGAATGTAAATAATGAAAAATTTAAATATAAACTCTCTAAAACGATGATCTGTTGACCATGAAAAATTGCAAACCTCATGGATGAAAATCTGATTTAATAATGTATGACCTTGTGTTTACTTACAGAAAACAATATCCGGAGTTGGAATCCATCAAAAGTGCATTTAAGTATTGAAATATCAAACTTCAAATTCTGGCTCTTGATTTTTCATGCAATACAAATCTCACTAACATTGCTAAGTGTGGTTAATAGAATGCAAACTGCTAATAGCCAAATATTTGAGATTGCATTACTCTAATAGGTTGCAATTGAAGGAGTAAGAAAATCTGAGGTGTTGTGTACAATTTGTGAGAAGTGATCCTTATTAGATATTTGGGAACATGCCTCGTCAAGTACATCTTTTGAAAACACTATATGGACAATTAAGACCTTGAAATAAATACTTACAATGCAGCTTCCATATTGGAAAGTACATAACAACAACTTGAAAGGAATTCCATAGTTCTAAATCAAAAAATTACTCTAATGCTAATCACCAAGGGATGCCTTCTAGTGATATGGAGCATTGCAACATTTATGCAAACGTATGTTGAATAATACCCAAACAATGTCAAACAAACTGGAAATCCAAAAAGATTTATAAATAATCTCAAACGCTGAACAAATAGGACCAAACCTTGATTGGACATTGAAAGGCTTGTAGGACTGAACCTTGCTTAACCATTTGATCCATTTAAACTCTGTATCCGATGAGGATCACCATTTATTGATGGTGATACAATTCTAACTTCGTGTGCAAACGACAATAAATTTCCTTCTATCATACAGAATGATACTAGCTTACCCTAAATCCATCTCCAATATCTACATACTAATCCATGAAGGGAATAGTTTAATTTCGGTAATCTTCACAAAAGAAAATATTTTGCAGCTCTATAACAGTACTAACTTTGCATCAAACCAACAAGAATAGTCTACATGCATGAGTTCTCCAATCTTTTCATTTCTATCAAGATACTAATGGAGGTTGGTATTTTCCTTCCATTGGCGTTTTCATGAAATATGGGATGCCAATTTTTAGAATAATAAATCCATATTTACCTACCTTAGACATTAATTAAATTATTTTTTGTCTTATTACCTAGTCTCATAGATTCCACTCTATGCTAGTTGCCTTCTACATGTCCTAGAAGTCAACACTTGCTAAAACTGAGTGATGGAGCACTTGGGAAACTTCCTAGAAACCATATTTAGCATGTCTTATTTATTCCATATCCTTCAAAGTACATATCTACTTTTTCCGAAAAGCTTCCTGTTTTATTGAGAATTAAGCAAAAAGGAAAAGCTAGACTAGCTGTAGTTGACTTGGTTTTTGCCCACATCATCCTCCCTCCTTTTATCCTAATAAAAGCATGTATGAGTTTTCTTTCCATCCCTCATTATATTTCCTATTTGACTTATCCAATTCATGAGAATGTTGGTGAATTTGGAAAGTACTTTATGCACCTATGGGGGATTTGACTAGATTCAGTAAGCCTACTTTTTGACCTTTTCGAATGGCATCCTTATGAATTCAAATATCTCATGTAATTATATATTACAGTAGACTACTACTTAAAAATCTTGTCTATTGTACACTTATTCAATACAGATTAGTGTTATGCTCCAATTTCGGTCTCCTTTGATGTTAGTTTTGCATGTTTTATTAGCAATTTTGTGAGTGTAATTGTTCTATCTCTTGGTTTCAATTTTCACATTCTATTAGAGCCATTGTAGATCGATTTCTCTCCTTCCATATTTCTATTGCGGGTTTGACATCTTGACTGGGAGCATATTCTGCTGACTGAAGGGCACAATTTCTGAGCTATAAACCAATATCAAAAGATCATCTTGACTACATTCAATTTATTTGAGTGGATACCTAAGATGGAGATATTGTTGAGCGAAAAAGGTCTCTATAGGGTTACTATGGAAACTGAGGTAGAGCCCAATGCAACTGTAAAGAAAATAAAATGGCACAACAGGAGGGATGAGGGCTATGGTCTTTGTGTCTAAGGATTTCAAGAGACCTCCTCTTCCATGTTGATGGATTGAAATCACCGAATGAACTGTGGGAGAAGCTTGTAGATATTTTGGTAAGACAAATTATATGAGATGACATCAAATCGAGAATGAGATGATATCCTTCAGTCCCAGTAGTTTCGAATCCTTGCAACTCTATTTTTCCATGTTTAAATCCCTTGTTTTGAAGCTAAAACAGTGTGGGATCGAAAAGAAGGAAGGGGAACTATTTTTTTCCATACTCTCAAAGCTTCTCCTTGATTATTCAGTGTTTGTTTCGACCTTCCATGCCACCAAGTTGATAGCTAGATCCTGGAAGATGCCTAAGCTTGCAGAGTTGATGGCATCCCTCACACAGGAACAAGATAAGTTGGTAATGATGGGCACCATCAAACATTTCGAAGACCAAGATTTTCTTTTTGGAGATTCAAGTTTGGATTCAAAAAGAAAGTAAAAATCTAAAAATTCACCTAAGCAAAATATAGACAAGAACAAGTCTCAAGAGGACCCCCAAGGTTCCAAGAAGAACTTCAAGAAGAAAAAGAACAAAGGAGAAATGAGTAAGTGCACATATGGTAGTAAGGGCTATCATCTTGAGAGATCTTGTATGAAGAATCAAATTGAAATGTTGACCCAACTCCTGGAGAAGAATAAAATCTCCCTTCTTGATTGCTCAAATAAGAGGTAAGGAGGATGAAATTCAGAGGACAGAGAGATAGTACATGCTTGGTTGCTGGAACATCAAGCTCATGCAGCTTCATCATAAAATCTTGAGCTTCTAGACATATGGTTTCAACAAAAGAGGCATTCTTCTCTCTTGACATGTTGAAAGGTACACCAATAGTTTTGGGAGATGACTCTCTCAATGACAATTTGGGGAAAGGAAGGATTGATCTTGACCATGGTAAGTTCAATAATGTTTTGTACGTTCTAGGTCTTCCCTTTGATCTCTTGTCAGTGTATGAGGTGACTCACACTGGGTCCCCAAATAAGGTCATATTCTCCCCTGATGATGTTGAAATCACTGATATTTCGAATGGTAAATTCATAGCAAAAGGAGGTGTTGATCACACTTCGAAGGTATACATGTTTTGCCATTTTTTACCCTACTCAAACCCCTATGCTCTTCTAATTCATGATAATGAGGCAACCAAGCTTTGGCATGAAATATTTGGACATCTTAACTACAAGTATCTTTATTATTTGAGTGAAAAATATATGGTCATAGGGTTACCAAAACTAAAGTTTTCCAAGGGATTTTGTCAAGGTTGTATTCGAGGAAAACACCTAGAGCACAAATTTGAGAGAGCTAGTCATGAGAGAACCTCTGCACCTCTTGAGTTGATGCACAGTGAAATTTCTGGTCCATCTCCTCATATGTCCATGAGTGAATCCATATATGCACTAACCTTCATAGATGAATTTTCCAGGTATTGATGGGTTTACTTCCTAAAGCATAAGTATGAAGTTTTTGACCTCTTCAAAGTCTTTAAATCCTTGGTTGAAAACCAGTCTGAGAGGAAACTCAAGATCCTCAGATCTGACAATGCTGGTGAGTATGTCAAGTTTGAGTTCATTAAATATTGTAAATATGTAGTTATTCAGATGAAGCATTCAATCCCTTACACACAACAACAAAATGGTGTTGATGAGAGAAAGAATAGGTCATTGAAAGAGATGGCAACCTACATGATGGAGGCTAAGACTTTTCAACCAAATTTTTGGTCCGAGGCTATAAACTGTGCATCCTACATCTAGAATAGGGTTCCTCATAATTATCTTTATGGTATGAATCCTTTTGAATCTTGGAGTGGGAACAATCCATATGTGACCCACTTCAGGTTTTTTGGCTCAAAGGATTGGGCTAGAATTCCAACTGAAAAGAGAAAGGATTTGCAGCCCCGAATCCAAGAGTGACTATTTGTTGGGTATTCTAATTATTAAAAATGGTACAATATGATCAACTTGAGGACTAACAAAACTTTCATTGAAAGAAGTGTTCAGTTCCAAGAAGAGCCTTTAGTAGCAGTTGAAGTTGGAGAGTCTTCTTCACCACCAGATCCATTGATTGTAAGTGGAGAAACTAATAAGTTTGCTGATTCTGATATGTCTGATAATTATGATTTTATTGCATATCCTGACATTCCTACAATAACAAAATGGGAAGCAAAGACCATTCATTCAGCTGGGTAACTAGCTGGAAATCCTAGTGACACTGGGAGGAGTAGATCTCTGTTTGAGAGTGCCCTTTGTATAAAAGATCATTTATTTTCTGAGAAGTGCTATCTGATGGTTGAATCAGATCCATATACATATGAATATGCAACATATGATCCAATATGGCAAACAGCCATGAAATAATAATTCAACTCGCTCCAGAAGAACAACACATGGGAACTGGTTGATCTTCCCCCAGGGAGGAAGCTAGTTCAATGTAAGTGGGTTTTCAAGACTAATTTTTATGCTGATGGTTCAAATTTGAAACATAAGGAAATATTGTTAGCCAAGGGAACCTCACAACTACATGGTATTGACTACAATGAAACCCTTGCACCAGTGGCAAAGATGGACTCCATAAGGCTAGATTTAGCCATTGCAGCTTCGAAGTAGTGGGGGGTACATCACATGGATGTGAAGTGTGATTTCCTAAATGGATATATCAATAAATAGATTTAAATTCATAAAAATAAATGTTATGTTTCTAATCCATCTTTAGTGTGCAAGTTAAAGAAATCATTCTATGGGCTCAAGCAAGCCCCTAGGGCTTGGTATGCCAAGATTGATGGCTTTCTGTTGTCATTGAGTTTTGTTCGATGCTAGTCTCATAATAATGTATATTTGAAGCTGATTCATGGTTATTTGATTATTATTTTCTTGTATGTGGATGACCTTCTGATTACAGGAAGTTAAAAGAAAGAGATTGCCTCCTTGAAGGATGCAATGAGCCATGCATTTTCTATGATAGATTTGGGATTGTTGAGCCAATTATTGGGTCTTGAAATTTATCAATACCAACATGGAATCAAAGTACATCAGTCCAAGCATGCCTTATATTTTGTGAACAAGTTAAACATGAAAATATTCCAAGCCAAGAAAGACTCCCTTCCTTTCAGGAGTTCAGCTTGAAGAAGCAGGTTCTTCTCCTATGGTAAATAATACAATGTGTAGGCAGTGGATTGGGTGTTTTATTTATATTACACACACTCAAAATGATATATATTATGCAGTTAGTGTGGCTTCAAAATACATGAATCAGCCTCATGAGATCCATTGGAGGGAAGCCAAAAGGATCCTAAAATTTGTTCAAGGAACAAGAACTCATGTGATCTTCTACAAAGAAAAATATGATCTTGATTTGATTGGGTTTACTGACAGTGATTGGGCAGGTGACAACACAGATAGAAATTCAACATAAGGACATGTGTTCATTCTTGCAGAAGGACCAATCATCTGGTCAAGTAAGAAGCAGAGTGCCATAGCACTCTCATCTACAGAAGCAAAGTATAGAGGAGTTGTAAATGCAACAACTCAATGCTTGTGGTTGCAGGGAATAATTGGAGAATGTGGCTTCGAATCAGATTTTTCAAATATTATCTACTATGATAATAAAAGCACCATTTGAATCTACAATGATATAGTTCATAGACAAACACCCAAGAAAATTGAGATCCACATGCACTACATCAGACATCTTGTGCATGATGGTACCATTCATCTACTCTTCTCTGCATCTTCGGAATAAGTAGCAGACATTTTCACCAAATTTTGTGAGAAGAAATTCAGCAATATTAAATCACTGTTGGGGATTGTTGATCATGCTATGAAGCATGATTGATGACAACATTTCCAAATTTTGTTTTCATGTCCATGTTTAAGGGAGGATTTTACCACTGGGTTTTTGCCTCTTTCCTTGGTTGTATGGACAAGCAGTATGTAAAGGGTGACTAATCCTTGTTTCTAGGGCCTATATTTTTCTAATATTTACTCATAAATATAGGATTAAGGGGGGGTTTTATAATAATCAACCCATAGTTACATACCTTAGACATTAATTAAAACATTTTTGTCTTATGACCTAGTCTCCTAGATTCCACTCTATGCTAGTTTCCTTCTACATGATCTAGAAGTCAACTCTTGCTAAAACAGAGTCATGGAGCACTTGGGAAACTTTCTAGAAATGATATTTAGCATCTCTTCTTTATTCTATATCCTCCAAAGTGCATATCTGCTTTTTCTGAAAAGCTACTTGTTTTATTGAGAATTAAGGGAAAAGGAAAAGCTAAACTAGGTGTAGTTAACTTGTTTTTTTCCCACATCATCCTCCCTCCTTTTCTTCTAATAAAATCATGCATGAGTTGTACTTCTATCCCTCATTAGATTTCCTACTTGACTTAGCCAATTTGTGAGCATCTTGGTGGATTTGGAAACAACTTTATGCACCTATGGGGGATTTGACTAGATTTAGTAAGTCCACTTTTTGAACTTTTCGAATGGAATCCTTATGCATTTGAATCTCTCATGTAATTATATATTTCAGAATCCTATTACTTCACAAGTTTGTCTATTTTACACTTATTCAATACATATTAGTGTTATGCTTTGATTTCAGTCTCCTTTGATGTTAATTTTGCATGTTTGATTAGCAATTTTGTGAGGGTAATTGTTGTATCTCTTGGGTTCGATTTACACACCAATAACACCCAAAGCATAAAATTTTGTATGTAGTCACCCTTATAGCTAAGACCAACCACATATAGCTATATACTTTTGATAAAAACTTGTAGGTGTGCATTTGTTTCTTATCTTCACCTTATCTTATACAACTCTCCAAAGTTTGTACAATGATAGATTGTATGGAATTATATGTACAAGAATAATAACTACGATAAGTTGAAATAATAGTCAATTTATCTATATGAAATAGAGACAAAAGTACTAAGATATTGATAAATCTCAATGATCAGATCCACCACCCAAGTGTGTAGGATCCATGGATATGATACATTTCTAGATTAGATCCTCCTAGCATCCGCCATGGAAACATATCCCGGTCCCATGAAACTAATCCTTTGAAAAATCAAACAATTACTGAAATATTCAAACAGATCTTGAAAATTCCAGTGCTTCTATGACCCATTGATCCCCCCAAAATTTTCTTTTAATGAAAAACTTAAAAAACGATAAACACCTAATGGATAAAAGCATAAACCCCATTCCATCTCAACATCTGATCTATCCTTATGTCAATATCTTCTCTTGAATCATAATATATTACTATCAAGGTTTGCTCTCAATGTTTTTATTTAATTTATCTTTATGGTTAGAGTTTGTTGTCAAGGGTTGATCTAACTTTATGTGCTATGTTGTTTCCCACTTCAACACTGTTATGTATTATTTCCATATCCTTCAACAAAACCACTTTATTCCCTGTTGATAGGTACATGTGGATTGTGGGTGACTAAAACATTGTTTTTCCCTGCTCCAAGTTCATGCCAAAATGGTATTTAAAATAATCGATATCAATCATGGTTAGAACTCATTAAATTGTTTTCCTGTTTGAATCCTCTATGGATCTATTTTCTTTCATTCCAAAATGATTCAGATAATGGGGGATAGGCCCAAAGTAAATAAAGGAAGATAATTAATTTAAAGAAGAAATATTTTCACAGAAAAGTACCCTTAGAAAATACACTTGACAACTTTTAATATGATTAAGATACACAGTGATAAACTGTTTTTACAAATACTTCAAAAGGCCTAAACATACAGTTCCTCTTTGCTCCACAAACATAGGTGATGTTAAAATAGCATATAAATGACTCACATAGAGCTGCGTGACCCAAGTTTTGACGCTCCACAAATTCCCAATGCCCTTTGGCATCCAAAACTCATCTGATTTTTTGAGAGCATCTGCAAAGTTGCTCTAAGAAGTATCTCTAGTCTTCCTTTGATACCTCTACTTATACAATTGTTCACTAAATTTTTCATGGAACATGGACCTTTGATAGCATGAAAGACTACTACAGTTTGGGACATGTGGAGACTCCCTATATTTGAAACTAGTGGAAGATCCATACTCTGCATCACAACAGTACATGTTCCAAATTTGAGTTTTCTAGCCAGATGAAATAAGTAGAGTGGATCTACCTGAAATGGGGTAGGATAGAGAAATGTCATGAGCCATGAGATTGACCTCTAATTGCAAATAGGAAGGATTGATTTATCATTGATAATAAAAAAACAATGACCCATGACATGGACTCATTCCTCTGTATATGGGCATATGCATGCAATGCAATGATAGTATATTCTAAATAGAGGTCCTCATGAGCTATTGAAGAATAGAACATCCAAGGAATCCTTCACTAGTGATAAGCCTCAAGTATCACACTTTGGTATAGTTGGTTGTCATGTTTATATCCATGTATGCTTGATGAAAATAGGACTAAGTTTGAACCTTCAAGTATCATGGATGAATTTGTTGGTTATTTTGAGACATCAAAATCTCATTGGATCTATATTCCACATGATAAAATACAATAGTAAGTTGAGATGTTAGATTTTATGAGCATGGAAGGTCCTCTAGGTTACCAGAACGTCCGGTAGAATTTGAGGTGGGAGATAAGCTTGATGTCCCAAAAAGTTGATTAGAAGAAGAAAAATGATATTCAAATTGGCAATATGCCTTTAGTGCTAATCATTTAAATTAGGAAGTTGAGAATGGAGGAGGAATAGAAACAAGTGGCAACACATAAAGGTACATTCCAGGTGGGTATTGTTCCTAAGAAGTTTCCAATTCATGTTGCACTAACATCTTCTATCATTGATATAGAGGTTTATAGCAGTGAGAAAGAATTTGAAGCACATGTATGGTGAGATGCTATGACCGAGAAGTATGCCCACTGCGGAATCAATAATTGGTTCTAAGCATGCAGCTGTTGACTAAGTCTTCATTGAAAAAGGGGAGTACACATTGAAGATTCTGGAAAATCAAGATGAAAAAGGGAGTCCCCTGGGTTGGTGAACACCTTTCTTGTAAAGCATTTTTGGATTTCCCTTCATGCTCCAAATTTCATTCTCCTTTAGAGGTGCATGCATGCTTTAAAATTATAGCATGCATGTGCTATTCTTGGAAGCAGGGGTATCTTTATCTTTTTCCATATTTAGAACATGCATTTCTGATCTTTAGTTAGTTGGTGTTCTATGTTTTTATGGGGCACATGGATCATGAAATATCCATAATTAGGTAGGGAATTATCTCCAAGAAATAAGATGTATCTAGTCATATTTAGTGTGTATTTAGTGGGCGATCTAATTTAGGAAACATTATCTATACAAGGAAGGCTAGGTTGTGGTTAGGGTTTCTTCTCTTAATTGAGGCGCAACACTATATGGGTTATGGGTATATTCTCATAATCTAGGAACTCCATTGGAGAAGTTATCTTTGTAAACCATATAGCCTTTCATAGTCTATAAAACAAAGGCATTGTGAGTGTGTGAGACATTTAGTTTTGAGCTATTGGTTTTGTAACTTCTTATCTGAGTAATAAAAGTTATGTGTGATCCAGTGCTACTCTCTACATGATACAATTTCTATAATTCTAATATTTATGCATATTAACACATAACAATCCATTGTTGGGATTTTTTCCATTTAATGCAGTGTTTGCAGCAGTGAGTATATTCTAGGTTTCTAAGTCTAAAGATATACTATACTTATGACACCGAGTGTTTTGTGCAGGATGGTGATGTGAGTCAATGTTTAGATACCTACCTATATGCATGTTTTTCTAGTATAGTTGATGTGAAAAGAATACATCATCCTTCTTAGTGACCAATACATCCGAAAAAGACATGCAACTATACCCCTCAATTTCCCTAGTCAATTTTATGTATTTCGATTGCCTATTGGGATCCTTGTCTTTGACTTCTCTGATTAATTTAACTACTAAAGGGGATGTACGATAATGATCTCACAATAAATGGTCTACCAATATGACATCTTGGAGAAACTAACCTCTTCTAATATTTTTAATAGCTCAACTCTCTTATATATAGTTGGTTTATGATCTTGGTTTAACCTAATGTTCTTCTCCATCCCACTCTTATCATCTTGTCGTTGTTTCTAATGATGGGAATTGCATTAGAAACCCAAAGCATTGGACCTAAAAAAAAAATTTCCTTAAAATATTTCTATATACTTGATTGTTAATTAAATTTGAGGAATTGATGAACAATTACAATAACAAAAATCCATGTGAGTATAAGTACTTCAAGCATAGCTGCTAATTGCTAGAATAATTCATCTGAACATAAGAAATTCCCCTTTTTCAGGGGTAGATTTATTTTGCTATTACCTATAAGAAAATTTTCACTAGAAGTGCTGAAACATAAGCCTCAAATGGCTGGAAATCAATTCCCGAAATTACTCTTTTGTGTAGGAAACAAATTTCCTTGACAAATTTACATTTGAAAACCTGCAACGTTTGTCAATGGGTGCTTGGTTGGTTAGTAAAGTAAGGGTGTTTCTATTCCCCTCACTATAAAGAAAATTTGAAGGACGAAAATTATTTTGAAAATATTCATGAAAATTATGTTCCTAATGTCAAAGATCAAGTGATTTCTACATTTGTGACTAAATACAATGAAGTTAGGGTAGTTCCAAAGACTTCTTTGCATCATAATTCCATTTTGAAGAAGAGAATAAATATCTTGAAGAAACATAATGCATGGTTATCAACTCTACCAGAGAGATCAAATAATCAAATAAAGATAAATATTTGCACGGAAGAAGAAAATATTATTTATGTATTATCTGGAGTAGATCATTGAAAGAAAATGACACAGATCAGAAGATGGAAATTGTGTTTTCCACCGAAGGCTGATAAATATCATTTGTGAATTGAAAAAACCTATGTCAATGATTAATACTCACATAAATATGGATCATGGAAGATACCATGAATTGGAAAACCTATTTTAATGATTACTACTCACTTCGTTTTCCCTTTTATTTGTTTATATGTATACATACAAATCCTCGGGTAAGCAAGGAAAACATACAACACATTAATCAGTTACAACATATAGACAACATATAATATGTAGAAATCAAAGGCTAATATAAGTTCTTAAGTTAAACTAGAAATTTTAAAGGAAATATATATGTCATGAACAATCCATAATATGTTAAAAACTTATGTTAGGCACAAAATGTAGCTAGTCAAAGATTTAATGCTTCTCAACTTCTTCAGAATCATCCTAGGTGCATTTCATTCCCTTAGGGAACACAACCAAATATCCAGGTCCAGGAGACGGTGTTGTACTAAGTGGGGAGGGATGTAATATCCTCAATTTTGACCTTAACTTAAATGGGCATGCAGCCCATTGCATATGAGTTACTTTGATGTTTATGTTTATACATTGGGCGTAAGCCCCACTGCACATGAGTTATGATTATTACTTAGATATATTAGGTGTAAGCCAATGTACATGTTTTATTGTCTTGTATATGATTTGATATGCTATTAATTGACCTTGATGTACAAGGACTAATTGTCATGGTACATTGTACAGGACTTATTATTGTGTGATTAGCATATACATATACTCATATGAATATTGTGATGAATTGTGGAGAATATTGAATGCATGATTGAGTTATATAATGTGTTGAGTGTAAGCCCTCAAGCACATGAGTGATGATATTTTGTGTTAAAAATAATCCCTCGAGCACATGAGTTATGAGACTTTGTGGTGAGCATAAGCTATAGAACACATGAGTTATAAGATTATATGTTCAACATAATATCTCGAACAAACAAGTTATAACATTGGAATTGTTGGGAATAATCCCTAGAGCATTCCAAATTGATGTTGAGCATGAGATTGTAGAAATTATAAATCCTTTATTGCATAAGTAATTTTGTAAACACGCTAAGGATCTAGGCACATAATTAACCTCACAGAGAATTGTAAAGAATTAGCATAAGGAGAGAAGCAGAAGAATTAATGAACACACATTAATGAATGATCAATAAACGATAATTGATATTATTACATAGGTAATACATTGTTATAAAGGAAAAAGGAGTTGCTAGAAGACAACTCAACCTAGCTCATAAAGTAGGCTTATTAATTATGATAAACCCCATAGTTGTCTAAAGCACTTTCCCAATCTACCAAACACCTCATGAATTAGCAACAGCATGTGCGAGTGATTATGAGTGAAGGAAAGAATTACTAATCCTAGAATATGGAGAGAAAACAATGGAGGATGGGTTGGAAACAAAAGCTTCCAGTTTTCTAGTTGACTAGTTTTACCTTATCCACAGAAAAGCAGGATAAAGTAGAAAAAGTAGGATAAAGCAGAATCTCTTGTAAAGTGCAGTTACCAATTCTGGATGGCCATAAAGTGGTAAAGATCAACCCAGAATTAGAAATAAATCATTTTGAGGATATAGATGGCAAGTGCTGACTCTAAGGTGCAAGTGGATGCCAACTATATAAGCTAGTGGGTAGGAAATTAATCAAATCATCATTAATTATTTTATGAGTGGGTTCATTATATTCCAACACCCCCCTTTAATCCTAACTTTATGATGAAATCCATGAACTAATCAGAAATATATATGCTTATAGGGCCCAGCAACAAAGCTATGGTCACCCTTTTACAATTTATATTGTCCAAAGAAATGAGGAAAGAGGAAAAAACTCAAGGTGAAAATACTCCCTCAAGAAAGGACATGAAAAGAAATGCAAAAAATATTGAACTGTTGGTGTTGCTGCTGCTCCAAACTAAATGCTGATGTCTGGAGGAATCTTCTTCTTGGGAAGTGTTGAGCCTAGAAAATCGCAAGTAATAACAATTAGGGATTCTCCCCAGTAAACGTTCCCAACTAGTGCGCAACTATTTGGTATGGGGAATCCATCTGATTTACAGTCCGACTACTGTAGGTCAAGTAACAAATTTAAAGGTTTTACCGGTTACAGCTCGGTCCACTGTGCATATTTTTAGTTTTTTTACTTTTAATTTAAGATGTGCAAGTGCCTATCTAAAATGTAGATTGATAGAGATAACGAGAAGTTTCACAATATGATGTGTAGGTTCTTACCTATCGTCTTAACTCTCTCGCATCTAAAACACAAACAAACTGAAAAATAACTACAACTAACTAACCTATCCCTGGGGAGAAAAAATTAACAGTTGACAACGAGTAATGTATTTCTGCACATGTATTATGAACAATTATAGATAGTTTATACTTATTTTAGAACACATGAACATTAATAAAAATATGAACAAAAAGATAGCCTATTGTTTACGATAACCTTCATTACTCACAAATGGAAATTTCACAGAATAAACTATAAGACATTCATAACATAACAGTAATGCAATGAGTTAGAATGATCTCATAGTTAATGGACATAATATGAAAAGAAATAGTTTACATTCAACTAATCCATAGCAAATCATTTGGAACATTCCACCCAACTTTCTCTAGTAGATACTTGTAATTCTTTATTGCAAAAGGAAATAGTTATTCTGACAATATTTGTTAATGAATAAACACCCTTAAAACCTAGGGTCTGGGGTTACCAATGTACATCTAAAACTTGCAAACAATCAAATTTAAAGTACAGAAAGGAAATAGGAAGATATATTTGACTCACCCGATTATCGATGGTTGATCCAAGCTTTGTCTTCTCCCGCTCTGCTTCTCTCCAAAGTTTTCAGGGATGCACCTCCTTCACCTACAAAGAGCAAATTCTCCATGTCCAAACTTATACATGTATATATGAAAGGTTAGATAAATAACATATATAGTTATTAATCAAATATATTTATCAACCATGATACATGAAAGAAACTCAACACAAAGTTGGAAGAATAATTCTCTTTATTAACAATCGTGAATGAGATAAGTGTACAACCCAACGCCTGAAACAAGGACTCCTATGCAACGAAAGGACTCTGAGTTCTGTTTCTACAAAGACTTTTGAAGATATACCACCAGCATAACTTTGCTCTCCAAGATTGATTGATTAATGCCCTCCCCAAGGCCTATATTTATAGTTTGGGAAATATAGTAGTTTCAAAGGTTGAGGAGGTTGAGACAGTTGAGATGGTTAATTTTTACGGCTCAACAAATCTCCATTAATCACATTTTATTATTTTTAATGTTGAATGGATGTGTACGTGACTATTGATACTGGCAACCCGCGTATGACATGGGATTTTCTTTAAGGGAAACCCACGTACAGATCTGTACGTGGGTTGCAATGATAGCCATGTATGTACATGAGTTTCAGTGGATATAGTCACGTACAAAAATCAACATATAGAAAGATAAAATGGAAAGCTGGTTGGACGATAAATGCATCTCATGCCATGCCCATCTATAGTGCTTAGTAAACCTTCAATCCTATAGTGTCCTTTTTTGTACCAACATATGAAGTGTCGGCACTCAGATGGAGAAGTTCCGTTTGGGTTGATAACATAATATACTCTCAAAAATTGCTTCAAAAAGAAGTCCTTTCTACATCTAACTCTCCTATACTTATACAAAAAAGCAAAACCTTTAGGCTGCCCCCAAATGACTTTTGGGCTTCCCCAATGTTTCAATCCCAAAAATTTTCTTGTATTGAGTGCTCATGATTTATATGATATATTACATTCTAAAACAAAATTTAATAGAACACTTTTATGAAGAGGGCCCCGCTTGGTCATTAATGAACTTTTTCCATGCCTGGGCATCTGCTGCTATGATTTCAAAATCAGAGGGTTCAAGGAAGTGGATGTTTATCTCATACTTAGAAGCCTAATTTTTAACCACTTCTATTCTCACCAGACTCATGTGCAACTAGTATTCTAGTAAGTGGATACTTACTGCTGCATGAGCCACTGCATTCTTCAGAATCTGTTCATCTAGATCCTTGACTTGTTGGATCTCCTTCTCATCTTCTTGATACCTATTCTATAGATGTTCTATGAATAGCTCATGTTCTGGTATCGCATCGAGTATTTTATCTACAGAAACCTGGCATCTATTGTATGTGACCAACATTCTTCTGTAGTATTTAGCACATAACCCTTTCATTTTCTTTACTATCTTCTTCAATTCTTCTGCAATATTTATTGCAAACTCCCATAGGTCATAATATTGCTTTAAACTATGTCGATCTTTAGCTAGTAGCTCCGGAGGGGTTTCCTCATTTCTTTCTATCCACACTATCCTTCTTGTTAGGACCTCCAAATTATTTTGAGATCTGTCTACAAAATATGAAGTGGTGTCCAATATTTCTTCTAATATGCTATCTATTTGTACAATCTTACACCTTTCTTCCTCAATGCACATTTGTAG
The DNA here is from genome assembly GCA_001517045.1 of Pseudotsuga menziesii. Lineage (NCBI taxonomy): Eukaryota > Viridiplantae > Streptophyta > Pinopsida > Pinales > Pinaceae > Pseudotsuga > Pseudotsuga menziesii. Next base: position 317,524 of record LPNX011165797.1, on the reverse strand, counting down.
ATGGTGGATCTTTCTTCTCTGATTTAGAACATGCTCCTTCAAAGGTTGGGCATCTGTCTTCTATTCCATAGCATATTTTAGTGATGCTATCAATGAAGCATTCTGTCCCTCCAAAACTACTACCTACATTTGATATTGTTTTTCCTTTTCTTCCATGGCAGCCTTCTCTAATTCTAACTCAATGACCCTATTTTGCAACTGGACCTTCTCTATACCTAGAGTTTAGTATGACACCTAAAGGTCATTTTTCTCAGTCTTCAGCATTTTATGCTCTAGATGAAGTGTCTATAGTTCTTCTAAACTATTTTGAGCATCCTTTTATATTTTCTCTACTGAGACTTCTAAGGCCATCTTGTTTGCCTGTAGAGTTTGAAGTTCTATCTTTGAAGTCTTCCCTTCATTCTGCATATCCTCAAATTTCCTGTTTAACTTATTACCTTCATCCCTTTCTTCAAAGTTTCCTTTAATTGTACTACATTCTTCTTCGATTGCTCAAGGTCTGTCATAAGCCTATCTACATTGTCTTTAGTGGCCTGGGTTAATAATCTCTAGCTGTCAGTCATGGTTTTGCACCTATTCCATACACCATGATTTTCTCAGTTATCATCTTTCGTGATTGTCCTCCCGTTTCAACATTTTTCTCAGTTCTTTTAAAAATCCTTTTCTTCTCTTTGTCATAGAAAATGGTGCTGAAATCAGAGACCTCTTGTCCTTCTTTCTACATGAAAGGTATCCAATTCATTCCAGAAAACACAGCTTGCCCTTGAGTATTTCCAGAAGTTGCAACAAGCTCCTGGGAATCAGGATTATCTTGTCTAGGTCCTTGGTCTGTATGATCATGTTCATCCTATGTATCTATCGAGTTAGTAGTCTACTGATCTTTCTTAGATCCTACTAATCTTAGACTGTCACTTTCATCTTTTCTTTTCTTTATCTCTGCTTCTTCATTTCTCTTTCTCTCCTCCTCTTCCTTCTTTGTTGCTTCCTCTGCATCTTTCTTTCTTTCTTCTTCTTCATTCTTTAGCCAGCTTTTTTGCTCTTGTGCTAGCCTTCTAGCATATTCTTCTCTTTTTCTATCCTCTTCTTTTTCAGTTGCCTTAGTCTTTTGTGTGGTTTTTCCCTTTCCACCCACAATGGTGATTTTCTATTTAAATATATTCTTTAATGCAGTCATATTCTTTGCATTTATGAATATTTCTTCATCCTTGTCCCAGAAATTTGTGTATTCGAAATGAACATTTTCCTCCTTGCAATGCTCTACAACCTTATTTTGGGAGTCATTCCTATGAAAGTTCATCTCACCAAAATGGAAGTGTTCTAGCTCCTGCATGAATTTTGCAGTCTATTTAACCTTTGAAAAATTATAACTCCCCAGCCAGAAAGGTATCACAGGATATGTTGCCTTCTTATGTTCGAATAAGAAGCTTCCAACACCATCAATGTATACCTGCCTGACTGCTTCTTTATGTAACACATAATTAGTGGCTTACTTAGGGAGTAGAGAAGGTACCCTAGAGCCACCATACATTCTAATATACATCCCCTCGCGAGTCAAATGATAATTTCCATATTCTTCAATAACTTTGAACGCTTCTTCTGACATGCAGTTGTATTTAGTCAGGAGAATTAGGGTGTACAAAGGCATGATGAAGTGTTCACATATCTATTTGTAGTGGCTATAGTATTTGTGTGCCCAAAATAATTTGTATGCAGTGTGTACAAGGGTCCTATCCCTATCCCAATTACAGCTCAAGGCCGGAAAGGACTGGGTACATAATATACAATCAACTAAGATAGAGCTCATGTAGAACTCTGAATTCTTCTATGGTACCCCTCCTAAAGCTAAAGATATGCATGTTGAGAGGCTATTGGACACTATGCTTTCCCAATTGAATATGGTTCCTTGAGTGGCCACATAGAAAATAATTGACATCCATCCCAATTTGAAGCTCTTCCCATGAGCTCTCCCAAAAATCCTATTCAACATCAGTGCTATAAATATATAAGGGGTCTGGAGAGTGGCTGTATCATATTCTCCTAATGGCCTGGTTCAAAAATTCTTCCCTCGTATCATGATTCTCTTAACTGTTTGAACCAGGTCCAAATTTGTCTCTTTCAACCAACTTTCAATTAAGTAGATTTGAGCAGGAGACAGGTGATATGCCATTGAGACATAAGCAGGAATCTATGCAACATATCCCTGTTTTGGCAGTATTTTCCAGGATCATCGTAGTTACATCTGCACTAGGCAGAATCCATCCGATCACTTCTGAGCATGGGAACAACTCTGGTCTTGTGGCTACCTTCATAAGAGCTGATTTCTCAATGTTTTCATATATAGTCATCTCTTTGAATCCTGCATTAGGCACGTTTTGATTTGCAATCATCCTGTATATCTCACCCCATTTATAGTCCTATTCAACTATGGTGGTAGCCTTGGTATCTTCATATATGTACTCTACCTTGGTGATGATTTCCACCTCTAGTTCTACCTTGGCAACAAGGGCTTTCTTCTTTTGTCTTTTAGACATATCTCCTTTGAAATAATTACTCTGTCATAAACACCACATGTTATTAGACCATTTGAGCTTTTAGTTACTGTTTCAATAATGAAGAAAAATTGTACAACCTATTTACCTCTTCAATATGCATTCTCACAGATAAACTAAACAGAGTATTAATGCATAAAGAAAAAAGACAAGGAAAAATAAATCTTCTTAGTCCATTGTCTGCATTAAAATGAAACCCTGATAGAAAAAGAATCATTTAAAGCACACTGCATTCTAATTCTTCACTAAACATGAACCACCCTATCAGTAAGGATAAACTTCGAATGCAAGGCCCTATGCAGTGGTTGAAAATGCGAAAATACCCAACTTTTTCAAAAAATAAAAAAACTTCTGGCATTCCTTTAAAATATGGTAAGTGCATATGCAAAATGAAACCTCCCCCTGGACGGCCATAAACAACCCCAAAAAAGTTGGTGTAGATAGTGTAACGCTTGTATGCACCAACTACCTAATCCTTCAGAATGGGATAGAACATCCATAACGGCTCAAAACACAGGCTCAAGAAACCCCCACCGCCAAAACTATTAAACTAACTGATACCTCACGCCGTAAGGATAAATATTCATTTTAAATGTCTAAATCCACAGCTATGAGAAAACCTACCTAGGGGAAGACCCTAGTTCCAAAAATGACTAATAAACTCATGAGAAAGGAGAAACCATGGTTGGCCTACCTGGCAAGCAAGCTATGCAGTAGGAGGGATGATGGAAGGAATTCCACGATAGGAAACCAATCAAATGAAATCTGGACAGTTGGGCATGGCGGTAAAGCTCGATTTGAGAAGGATGGAGTGGATGCATTTCTCATCCAGGATAATAATAAACAAATACCCCTCCCCAATATATAGACCTTCCAGTGAAAAATATAGAGGGAAAAACCTTATCAGCGGGGAAAACCCCCTATCGGTGGTTGGAACCACTAATGAATTAGCAAGATAATTTACAAGACAGCCACAATGGAGGAAAACATATAGACTGCAGGTTTCGTGGTAGAATAAAAACTTTCAGCGATTGGAGGCTCTAAGCACTATGGATTGGCAACCTTAAAACTAATCATCTCCACAGTGTTAGTGCTTCAAAGATGAAAGCTTCCGCAGAGTCGGTGATATAAAGCACTAAATGCCACCATCATCATGTATCGACGATCAGAACAACTAACAACTAACACATTAGAAACTTGAGACGCAAAATACTCTGCAGTGTCAGTGAGACAAAAAACAAGGCCTCCGAAATGGCGACGTCGTAGAAGACTAAAACTTCGACCGCTTGTCAAAAAAAATTGATAACGAAAACAAAATCATTGAAAAGAAAAAGGTTTGAGAAATAAAAACATGGAATCGATGAGAATAAGAACTATCTGTCAGCATATTCTCTATTTTCCCTTTGAAACAGCGCCAATATAGAAGACTATTTCCCCAATTCACACATCAACAGACTTCCAATAGTGATAAAAAAAATCATCAAAAAATGTTAAGTGTTTGAAAGACTTTAAGGGTGGGCAGCAGTAAAATTATTTAATTCAACTCTTGAAATAGTGGAAAAATAATCAATCAATCATTCAACTTCTCAAGGTGAAAAGAAATCAACAAACCTGTTAAACAAGAACAAAAGGAGGGTCCAATTTTTTTTATAAATTTGGGAAACAGATTGTAGCTGCAACAGGAAGAAGATAAATCTGTTCACTTGAATCAAGGACAACTGTAGGATGGAAATAAGGACCATGTAGAACAACTGAGATCCAATGATGTCAAGGCAATAATGAAGGATATTTCGACTTGTAATCAGCTCCAAGATGATGAGATGACTTGAAATTTGAACCAGTAGAGATGAAATGAGCTCCAAATAGGTGAAATAACTATCCAAGTGAATGTATATTGCCTCCATATTCATTTACATAAAGAGGATATGTGCAAGTGATCTTGTAGGAACATAGAGAGTGTATAGGATCAAAGAGTGTGAATGCATGGGCTCCATGGGTTGCTCTAGCTTCCAAAGAATACAAGAGATCACAAACAAGCACAACAGCAGACTCATGGGAATTACTGGTAAAGAATCCTTTATGGTAGAAGAATGTAAGGAGGAAAGGTAGTGATGTTCAAAATATTCAAGGAGGCTCTGAGAATGAGTGCCAATAACAAAGGAGGAGCTGCAGAAGCACATGGGATCAAGTATGGTAAGTGGTAAGACACTAAAAGGACTTGATTTGGCTAAACAAACATCCTGGAAGTCATCGGGTTGAGCACCATCAAGAAGATAGGCATGCACAAAGTGTGAGAGTCTGGCATATGGATCTCAGAATCCATGATAAAAGACATAGAGAACACTGAAAGTGTGAGTGAATCATCAATAGCAATAGCAGCTCCATTAGTCACTTCTTTTTCATCAACAACATCATAATAAGATGAATCAATATATTCTACTTCAAGAGACATAGAAAAATATGGCTCTTTAATATCTGCTTCTTGATTGAAGAAGGAAGCATTTGAATCAAAGAGACTAGTAGCAACAAGAACTATATGAGAAAATTCTTCTTCATGATCAACTTCATTAGAGACTGTAGAGGTTGATACTTCTTGAGAGAGAGAAATCATTGAGGATCTAGAGGCACTCTCCACATATCTAGAAGGATCCTCATAGTCCTTTCCCAAAACTCTATCCAATGTTGTCCATAGATCCTTTGGGTAATCAAGAGAATCAATAAGTTAGAACATGCTTGGAGAGATAGATAGACAAATAGCTCCAGTTTCTCCATCACAGTCATTCAACCAGTCACTTACCTCTTCATACAGCTCTTCACCAGCTGCAATAGATATCTTATAGAGACCTTGTCTCTTTAGATATGAAATCATCTTCAATTTCCACTCTGAATAGCTTGTGAATGGAGAAAGAAGAGGAACTGATACTCTTGAATCCATTCGAAGTTGAACCTGGAAAATAAACCTGCAAATATGAAAAGGACTCGATTAATTAATGAACCCTCAAAGAGCTAATATCATGTAGAGATTTTATATCCTCATATTTGATACCATGTAGAAACTTTGATAACCTTCTCTCTGATACCATGTAGAAATTCTAAATTCTTTATGGCATAAGGAATTTCATAAACATGCTAAGGATCTAGGCAAATAATTAACCTCATAGAGAATTGTAGAGAATTAGCATAAGGAGACAAGAAGAAGAATTAATGAACACACATTAATGAATGATCAATAAATAATAATTGATATTCTTACATAGGTAATACATCCTTCTAAAGGAAAAAGGAGTTGCTAGAAGACAAATGAACCTATCTCGTAAAGAAGGCTTATTGATTATGATAAACCCCATAGTTGACTAAAGCACTTTCCCAATCTACCAAGCACCTAACGAATTAGCAATAGCATGTGTGAGTGATGATAAGTGAAGGAAAGACTTGATAATCCTAGAATATGGAGAGAAAATAATGGAGGATGGATTGGCAACAAAGGATGCCATTTTCCTATCTAACTAGCTTTTCCTGATCCAGAGAAAAGTAAGATAAAGCAGAAAAAAATTAAATAAAGAATAATCTATTGTAAAGCACAATTACCAATTCTAGATGGCCATAAAATGACCAAGATCAACCAAGAATCATAAATAAATCATTCCTAGGATATAGATGGCGAGTGTTGACTTTAAGGTGCAAGTGGATGCCAACTATCTAAGCTAGTGGGTAGGAAATTAATCAAATAATGATTAATTATTTTATGAGTGTGTTTATTATATTCCTACAAAGCTCTAGAGCATCGGATCCTTGGCCCTTGTATCCCTAGGTGTATTATACAAGTACATCCTATTATTAGTGTGGAGAGAGAGGCTATGGAATTGAAGTAGTGTAACACCCAAATTAAAATTGTTGAGCTTAGGATATGAATAGCGCTAGGGGTTACTGAACTTAAGTGTGTTCAGCGAGAATGACTATGAATTGTACTGACCCTTATCATGCTTATTTTAAAGTTAATTAAATGAAATTTAAAATCCACTTCTCATCAGGGACTAAAAGAACTACCACGATATACGAGGTAATCGAATTTGGAAAAAGGATCTAGAGATGCCTAACCTAGTTGACCGACCAAACCCTACCCAAGGCCTTGATAAAATAAATAATGTTAACTAAGGGAAGCATTAAAATAGATAAACTATGCTANTATATATATATATATATATATATATATATATATATATATATAAGGAAATGAAGATAACTAAAATAATACATAAGAATTTATGTATTTATTATAAACTAAAATAATTAAATAATTTTTCTATTCTAAAGTTCAATTAGGAACGAGTAAAAAGTTCCTCGTTAAACAAAATAACTATTAATTCCATATAAATCCATTAAAGATTATTCTCAAAAAAGTAATGAATTCTTGATTTAACTGAAGTTTAAAACAATTTCCCTTTCCTAGAATATTTTATTGTAATGTCCCTAAAAACAAAAAATAAAAAAATTATAGGCTAGTAAAAACTTCCTAGATGGAACATTATTGACTTGCGGAACTATATCGTACACTTCATGTACCACTGTTTACTTGTAAGTTGTTTTTACATTCTGTCATTTACTTTCCGCCATTATTATTAATGTAGTTTACTTATGATGTCGTACTGTTGTTTATTGCTTAGTATTGTGTTTATACATTTCTCGCATATGTGTTGTTACTGGATTTAAATGCTTCATCCTTTATGCATAGTAGTACTTGTTATTTATTAAGTCCTAACTTAAATTTGTTTGTGGAAACAAAGTGGGTGGAGTGGCGGGGCTCGTTCTCCGATGATAGTCTGAGAGGTAAAGGTATTTACTTGTTTGCAGGATTACTTAGTTCTCTGAACCAATGCACCTACTTTATTCCATATGAAGTTCATACTTTGCAACGAGGTCTTGTTTAAAGAGTATTGAATGTCTTGATCCTCAAGGAGATCATTTTGGTTATTACGGTTCCTTACTGACTCATATTTATAACATGGTAAGTGTTATTCTCGTCAATTTAGTTATCACAACTAAAATTCCTTTACATTACTTATACTTCCTTATGGTTTAAGTTTTGTCTTTTTATACTTAATATAATCTTGTTCTATGTTTATTTTATTAAAATTATTAACATCACCTATGTTCTCTTATTGAAGGTTATGATCTTGGCTTAAAACCACACCTTTGACTTTTAAGGGGTTTAAATATTAACATGGCATACTTCATATGCCATGTTCAGTAAGCATTAAGCTTAGGGAAATCTCTTTGTGTTGGTTTAAGGCTTCAGCCTCTTGTTTAGGTGTTGTAAGCCTTGTGGCTTAAACCTTGGACTAGTGCATGATATGCATTGACTAAGTACCAACCATAACCTTGATATATAATTAAATGTTGTTATATTATTTGGGGTGGAGACATATTATATGGTTGAACCATATACCTTGGGGTTTAACGTTTTGCATGCTAGTGGAGACTTTCGTTTGGTAGCTATGCCAAAGTGGGTTTTTTGGCTTTGATGTTGGAAACCAGCTGGTGCCATTAATGTACCTTGGTTTTCATGGCATCCAAACTTAGGTTTGGCTCATACAGGTTTGGTCATTTTGCTTGTCAATTGGGGTTTGGTCTTGTCTCTGCATAGGGGGAAGGAAGGCGACTTCTAGACTTGGAAGTTAATCTTTGATTGGGTCTTTCTTACATGGTATTTCATGTTGTTTTGAAGCTTATTATCATTTCAATACTTCTAAATCATGGTTTCTCTAGTTGGTTGAAGGTGCCGAGGTGTGGGGAAGAGCAGCGTAGCTCAAGCTCTCTTGTGGGTTTGACCATGAGAGAAATGCAAGGTAAGCCTTACCAACAAGCTTTCACTTATTGTCCCTCAGCCTATCTGCATGGTGTTTTGTCATTTGGTTTTGGGTTTCTCTATGGGGTTTGAATTTTCCTTTAGGATTTGTAATGAACATTCTTGGGTTTTTGAATTAATGGTGTGGTGGTTTGGCCATGGAGAAAAATCACATTCTCATAGGCTCTGTGTATTGAATTCTGGGTTATGTAAATCATAATGGATTTTGGGCTTTTGAGCCATGGGATGCATCATTGCTTGCAATTATGCCATAGCCCCTTGCCATGCCTGTGTGTACTTGACTGCGGTTATGGAATCACTATGCATAATGTAAATACTCTGCATCTTGTGAAATGGCCATGGTTTTTATGCTTACTGTGTGTGGATGGAATTCATGTTGCATTAATGGTTTATTATGATGGTTCATAAACTGGCATAGGCATTTGTTTATGGTCTGTGTGTTGAGTATTTATATTTGGTTCTAATGTCTCACAGTGTCAGTTAAAGGTCATGTTGTATGTGGCTTAAGCCTTTCCCTTAGTGGCTGTGGTAGCTCCAATGTATTTCGTTATTGTTTATACTACGTTGATTAGCGTGTGGGGTGAATCTGTTAACATAGTTAGTTTATTGATTATATCCTTACTGTGTATTTTTATTTGGCATGTTGTGCATAACTTCAGAAGGTCATTTTACTAGTTAATGATTTTGTGGGTTTAGTATATAATGTTGATTATATATATATACTAGGGGTGCAATCCCACAATGGTCTCTATTGCTGTAGTTGGAATGTTAAAAAGGGACTCTATCTATTTTAGATGGTTTAAGGTCGTGGTCATGCTTACAGCATTAAAGAAAGCCCTAGGTCTAATGACCTTGCTATAGCATATGTGTTGGGTTGTTATTTTAATGGCGTTGATTTTATTTAAGGTGGCCACATACTCTAATGTATAGCACAGCCTTGTAACCAACACCCATAGGGTTGGAACCCTATTCATGGTTTATGTAATGAGTTGTATATTTGATATGGATGAGGGTTGGTCTTGTATGCCCACACGATCCGATTCCTGTCCCCATTGTAATTATTTGGACTATGATATGGTTTCGATATGTGGAATACATAAAATGATTACTATGTGTGATATATTTGTTTAATTCATTATATATAACCTTAGAAATGATTGTTTGTTATTTTTAACCTTAGAAATGACTATTCATTATATATTTGTGTGTGATATATTTGTACTTAGAAATGATTGTTCGTTATTTCTAAGCTTAGAAATGATTTTTCTGTCTATGTATATTATGTAATTTTGGTTAATGTTTATGCATATGTGAAATGATTGTTTGATTTAGGCCTGCAACTTGGGTTGTGAACCCACAAGGATCGAAGTCGTGACCTCTATCTATAATTATTGTTTATGAGCTTTATGAAATGGGACCTTTGCAATACTTGTGCATGTAATTATAATGTTATTTATTTTAATTACTAGGACTAGGGATTTAGATGTGAACAAAGATGTGAATCTTGGACCAAAAGGATGGTCACAATACTTCTTTCTCATTTATTTATGATGTTGTTATTAATGGAATGATTTCGTATTTAGTTTGTATTCAATGAGATAGAACTTGAAAGGTATTAGAAGCTTTATTAGCTTGGATTTAAATGTAGATGATTTAATGATAGCTTTCATATTTGTTTATATATGATGTCCTTATATGTTTATATATAATAGTTTAGTTTATAGATAGTACATTAGGTTATATAGTATGTAAGTTTATGTATTTTAAATAATGTTTCTAAGATTAATCTATTTTAATCTATAACATGTTTGTACTGACAAATGGAATATGTGAGTAAAGCAAGCAAGGTTAAAAGTACACCTATATAATAATCTGAAACAAAACCTAGTTTTCATTAAACATGGTTCAAGTAATGAAGATAAATATAGAAAACTAACTTAATTGCAAAAACCTAGGTGAATACAACATGAGGTGTAATTTGCAGCCTGTGGTCACAATTTTATAAATGTAAACCCTTGATGATATAGACAAAACAATCATTTCTAAGGTTAGAAATACAATATGAATCTTTACCTAAAGCAACCAACATCTATGCTAGAAAGAAACTTGACATACTAAGAATTCATACCTATAATTTTATGAATCTTCTTTAATGGTTGAACCTACACACTTTAAATAACCAACATTAAAAAATTAAAATAGATACGACCTCTGTTTTGATGATCAAATCACTTGGGAACAACCATGTTCCACCCAACCATGACCCAGAACCATTCCTAGTTTTAATCTGGATCCCCTTGAGCTAGAATCCATCATACAAATATAATCCTAAGGTAGGGTTTCCTATCTGGTATATTAGATCTGGATCAGTTCTCTTTTTTCCTTACAGAAAAGTGTTCTCCAAGAATTTACTTGAGAGAAAACAGGTAGAAAAATGACTCCTCTAATGATAGATCAGCAGCCCAAGCCTTTCCTTGGCTTGAGTCTTTATAGACAAACTTTTCAGTCAAAGGGACAGTTAAACCAAGAAACCTTGGTTTCTTGATTTAACCCTTTTCAATTACTTTGGGTAATTATTAATATTTTAACTTAGAAACTTTCTACTAGTTCCTAGTTAGACTTTTTAGGATTTTGACTATTTATTATATTTACATAATAAATAATAATTGGATGGAGATTTTCTTTCTCTTTCACCATTAATATTATAATTATATTCGTCTCTTTATACATATCATGTATAAAGTATATAATAATATATCACTTGTTAACACTTGTCTTTGGGAATCATATACCATGATCTCTAAACTTAATGACACTTCTTAATTAAGGTCAAGTAGGTATATGGTTTAGGTCTACTAGGCTAGGAAACTCTAAAAATCCTTGCATGTTGTATTTCCCTTGTAAAATGTGGTAGTTCTTCAGTACTTTTATGAGAATACAAAAATTTGAAATTTCATTTAATCACTTATAAAGAACTATGATGAGATCAATATTTTTCCTCGAGACATTTCCACTCGAAAGTTATTAAATTATTTGAAGTAAACCCTAGCGCTTGCCAAAGCCCATAATCAATTATTTAACATGGAGTTATGATTCAATACAATTCTAGAGCTCCTCGCTCAACACTAATGCTAGGATGTACTTTTACAATACACCTAGGGATACAATGGCCAAGGATCCGATGCTCCAAATATTATGCTCAACATCAACATGGAAGGATCCAAGGATTATGCCCAACAATTCCAATTATCTTTTCATGTGTTCCAAAGTTTCTCGCTCAACACAAAGGTAAGAAATCATGTTCTCAAGAGCTTCTCATTCAACATAAATCATCAATCACTCAAGTGCTCCAGAGCTTCCTGCTCAACATAAATCATCAATCACTCAAGTGCTCCAAAGCTTCTCGCTCAACACAAAACATCAATCACTCAAGTTCTCTAGAGTTTCCCGCTCAACACAAAACATCCATCACTCTAGTGCTCCAGAGCTTCCCGTTCAACCCAAAACATCAATCAATCAAGTGCTCCAAAATGTCTAGCTCAACACAAAACATCTCACAAATCATGTGCTTCAGAGTCCATGCCCAAAACAAAATATATATATATATATATATATCATCAATAATTGGATTACTCCAAATATATAAAACCAATCATCATGTTCATATGCAGTGGGGTTTTTGACCCAATATAAAAATAAAACATCAAGATAATCATCATAACCAATAGGAACATGCCTATAAGTGTTAGGTCCAAAATTTAGGATATTATATTTATATAAGACCCAAGCCAAGAGAAGGATTAGGGATCTCATCATTATTCCTCATTAGTTTTGGGGAGCATTTTTGAAAAGCAATCATTGTTATGTAGAGCCCAATTTTCCAAATAGTAGCAACTGAGTCACCTTTAGGATTTCTATATCACTTGCATGTTGGAGCTATCTCACGGGGATTCAGATTAGATCGAGGCATGTGGTAGTTCCAAATTTATCTGGTTATCAAATCTAACGTAAAAAATAACTAGGGTTTTATTAATTCTATGTGTTTAAGTGTGGAGCGTTCTTTAGCCATTAAACAAGCTGCATAAGTTGCAGGAATGAGGTTTCTACATTTTTAAGTTATTTTAATTATGTTTAAAAGTGTAATTATAGCTATTACTCTTTGGATTAGGATCTGTAATTTTACTCTCTACTAATTTAAATTAATGGTTCAGGTTTGTTTTATTAGATAAATTAGAATCTCAATTTTTATTTCTTATATAAATTCTAGGGGAAATTGTCTACTAAAGTGGTATTAAACTAGTTTCAAAAGTTTATATTAAATGTTAAGGCTTAGCCTAGTTTTCCATCTCTAGTTTTCTAGATAAATTTAATAAACAAACCTCTTTCAAAACCATACTAAAATGAAATGCTACATCATAGCATAGGTCTCAATTTCAAAACAGGGTATAAACAAAATAAACCCTTAAAGTATAAATTACAGAGAATTTACAAAGGTATACGACCTTATTAAAATAAACGAAATATTAAACAAAATAAATAAATAAACCAAATGTTAAATAAATGCTACTTATATAATAAACCAAATATTAAATGTATTCATAAACATAAACGAGGGATCTAATCCCTTAAACAAATCAAACACATAAACTAACACAACATTGGGATATTACATTTTCTAGCAAACACAACATACAAATACATATAACCTATATACGTACAATAATAAAAATTAAATTGCCCAACATAATTACCATAATTCGTCATACAAAGGATGAGATATTGTCAACATGTCAAGAGGAATAATGTTTACAATATTAAAATCCAAGCATCAACATAGTCAAGAACTTAAACATTATTCATTCTCCCACTATTGAATCGTGTTAAGGATTGGCCGGTAGCCAGTACGATTTTCCAACCTAAACTATCTACGTGAACAGTATAATAAACTATATTACAAACAAAACCATAGTTCAAATCTTAGATCGAATTTCATATGCTCCAGCTAAAAGCACTAAACAATAATAAATTAGTAAAAAAATAAACTATATCTTATATATCTAAACCCGGATCAAATATCCTAAGCTACCGAGGATATTTCCTACATAATATTAGGTAAATATTAAGCATAAAATAATCCATCAACCATCGTGAGCCAAGGTCGAATGCCATAAGCTCTGGATGGGTGCTCTTAAACAATACTAAGCGAATAATAAAGCTTAAAACCAAAAATCAATTATCAAGCCCAATATAGAATTTCATGAAGCACTGAATGAAAGCATTAACAAATCTAGAAAATTAAGAAACATAAAACATTACACGCGCTATCAAATCAATTAAACAAAGTATCCTAAGCTTGTAAATACAGGAATAAAAACTATAAAATGTAAACTCAATAGTACACAGGACATGACATCATGGTCGCCATTAACAACCATAGCACTAGAAGAACAAAATGATGATGGCATCATCCCTCTAACCTGGTAATATGTCAAACTTATTAACATAGGTAAATTACCCATACTGAAACAAAATAAAAAAATTGACAGAGTAACATCCATTTAAAACGACGAACCATTTCCATAAATTGCAACAAAAATGAAACACCCAACGATAGTCCACAATCAACAAACAATTAACAAAATGATACTTCACAATAGGATGGATAAAAATATTAAATATCAAAATCAAAAGAATGTAGTTCTCATAGCAACACACATAGTTGAATATATTAAAAAAAAATTCCATAACATTTATCCAACGCACAGTTAAAACTTTACACAGTCATGTCTTTATATAAAACTCTTGAATGGGTTTAGAACCACTAAGCAAAACCTACATATTAAAATCTAAGCATAACCACTATTTTTCCCCAAACCATGGTGAATCCCAATTGGGAGTTCGGTTACAATCCTCACACAAAGAATCCATACAATTGCGTAATGACCAAAACATTGGGTAAATTCCCTTTCCACATGGGCTTACCTGCACATGTGCAGTCAACCAAGTCCCTGCCAACATCGTCGAGTGTCACCATGTTTGTCCCCAACCTACAAAATGAAACCAAGAGGCCATTAGAAGTATTAATAGAAACCTTAAACAAAATGAAATATGAACGAGCTAAACCATAATGGAAGATTTGCATACGTGCTTTATATTTTGTTTCAGCACTGTAATTTTCAACAGAGTCTACGGAGTTTCAATGGTGGAGCTTACTCCCATTAGCACCAAACGAGAACGATTTCAAGTGGGATATGAAAAACTATAGCGAGAGGGTTATAGCTTGGTCCATAATAAAGGAGCCACACTACACTTCACGTGGGATCATTCAAGGTGCCAACATGCCTTCACTATGTTTTAAATCAAAACCCCCTCTCTATATTTTAAGAGCATACAATTCCTATTCAGGATTAAACCATTTTTCTCTATAGTATGAGCCCATGCCTTGGGCATATGGTATTTTTACATTGAAAAAACCCTTAGTATTTATGATGAGCAAGTTGTAGCTGCTAGGTTATTTAATATTCTTTGTGACGTTTATATAGCAGAGGTTATCAGTGAGTTACCTGCAAAAAGAATAAGAACGCCATACATTAGTTCACAATAAGTAAGTAACCTTGGTATCGTAGGATTTCCTTACCTTTCGGAGTGATTCATTAGGGAAAATACTATCACTAATCCCGTTTAAATACAGAGGTAAGTTAGCCTCATCATTTACAAAATTAAGATACTAGATAATGTAATATGAAATCAAACATGAACGAAATAACATCAGAGCGTCAGTAAACTAGATAACATGTACACAACTACAAAGTACATCACAATAAAGATCAATGACATTTAAACATCATTGTCACATAGGAATCATATAAAAAAAATAACCATAAATTATTCATAGTTCTTTATTAAATAATAATTTCGTAAGTAGGAAAAGATGTACCTCAATATCTTAGCAGTATTATTAGTCCTACGAAATTTTTTTATGGATTTTAGGGACATTACATCAGTACGTGAAACGATTGAAAGTCCATATAAGAATGATAGTTTTGTGAAATTACTTGTGGAACTTAATAAACCTATTGTATTTGGACTTACCAAATGCAATAATTTTTAATTGATGCTAGATTCCTTACCGAGCTCAACAATCCTAGAATTGTTAAACTATATTTGCAATTGGAAAATAGAAGATTTGCAAATTTTGAAATGAAAATTTCCTTGGTTTGAAATGAAACCACCTTCAATTAGTAACCTAATGCATTTAAATCAATTTCCACGTCAATTATGCAACAATTTTAAATGCTTGTTAGAGTCCACTCGATAGCTAAAATAGTGGATAACGTTGATCTCACGGTATTTTTAAAGGATTCCAATTGTATACTTTAGTATATTATTATAGGGAATTATTTCTTATTTAAAAAATCAGATCTAAAGATATGTAGGTGAATATTAAATATGAAACATACAACTTACTACTAAAACTTGTAAATTTTGGCAAATATTATCATAAAAAAACATATTTTACGCAAATATAGGTGATATTGGAGAGTAAAAATTACCAAATAGCGAATTTATTTTTTGAAAAAATCCCCTAAAATAGCCAATTCACGAAATCTCACCCATAAAGTTTTCCTTGGGTCATAAATTATTTTGTTGGCACAGGGAAGGATTTGAAGAATGAAGAGGCCATGGGTTGGGTTGGGAATGAAAAAACTAAACACAAGTAGGCATCAAAGGTGTTGGAGGTGAGTGATCAATATGAAAATGAGTCAAACTATCAGTTCATTGTTAACTGTCATTCTCTATCTATAATAATATACACAATAGTGTATGAATCGTGGTATAAGAAAAACAAATGGTAGTTATTTGTTGATGGTAAAGATGAAAATGGAGGAGAGTCTTTTTCATAAATAAATGGATATGGGAATAATCATATTATATTACATGGCCATATTTTAAAATAGGGATTGTATTTTGTTCAAAACCATGAACATGTTTACAAATACTAATCTTTATGGGTAGAGGTTCACTAAGGCAGTTTGAGTATAACTTTAGGAATTACAAATTTGTTAATTGGTTTAGATTTCCTCTATAGAAGGGAGCGATATCAAAAGTGATGTACCTTAATTTTCCCTCCAAAATTTCTAATGTTGAATATGACAACATACACATGGACATAAGGTTGTCTTACAGTTGTTGTGAACTCGAATGTATAGTTAACAAAAATGGATTTTTTTTTATTCATTCCACTCCCTAATATTTAATTGTCTCTGAATAAGTTTTGTATTAGTCTTGGTGGTTGTTCACAATCTCCACCTTCAAGTGGAGAAACCTTCTTCGTTCTTCTTATGTTCTTCCAAGTCACCCATGTTACTTGTTTATAATTCCCAATGCTTTTTTTTTCCTGTCATGGTGACAGCATCCTATTGATTATTGTTGTTGGTTTTTGATAGAGAGATTGGGATATGGTTCAAATGTATACTTATATGCCAATGATATCGTTATTTTAGGGTTTCATCACCTATTCTGTCATGCCATTTTATTTAGCGTATTGTAGAAGGAATATTTGGATTGTCTAATTGTTTCATACCTACAAATGAGAGCAAATGGGTTTTTATTGATACGGGTTTTGGACTTTACTGCACCTGCATAGGTAGCTGGTGAGTTTAATTTTTATGATCTGTAAATTGTTCTTTTGTTGATTGCATTTCAACTTTTTGATGGAATTTCTAACTAGGGTAATCATGATGTTGTTCTTGTGGTAGGGAAGTGTTGGAGGGTTGGTCGTTGAAATACAAAATGAGTATGGTTTGAGGAGTTATTTGTATCATGTGGTAGTATTTAAATACTACTAAACTATGATTATATATCTATATCAACACATTGAACTTCTCATGAAAATATGAGAGGTGCTTATGTATTTATTTGTTTATATGGTGGTTATATTAGTTTTTTATTGTGGGAAATTTTGGTAGTTTACATAATAGTAATATGTGGGTTTGGTTCTTTTTTTGATTGGGTAATCTATTTGTTTATTACTTGAATGGTAATACTTGGTAGTTTGTTCTTTTCATATCATTAATGGGTCATCTTTTTAGGGATTAATGATAGGGTTGATGGGTTATCTTTGCTAAGGTTTACTTTCTTGTTAATGGATTTCTTAATTATGTCGCACACATTTTTACCATATTTGATATGGGATAAGCTATGTTTTATTTAAAACACATGTTTCGTCTTTCAACAATTCCAACATAATACAACAAAAAAAATATTACAATTTGACTATGAATTGAAAGTTTTACTTTCAACGCCCAAATTTAATCATATATGCACAGACAAACAATGACATTCCCCTATCATCTGGCACACCAAATCTGCTTCCCAATATCTAAGTTCTGTAAATTATCTTCATTGCATATTACCGTTATTTCTTCCACCTCTACGTTAATCATAAATTTTATGTGGTACTCTATTTCTCTGGGTTAAGAGTATACTTCACTATGACAAAACCATGTGGCTAGGTCCATTTTTAGCTCTGCTTTTAGAATTTAGTCATATTTTTAGTTTTTGTTTTCTTCATTCTATAGGAAAATGTGGTGTTATTTAATGAGATGGCTCCTTTCTTGACATTTTATGTGCCTTGCTACAAAATTTAGGTTTAAATAGCACCAACTTTACTGCTTAGTTTAACTCCCTATATACTGTAAGTAGTGCCAAGTTTAGCACCAAAAATAATTCTTATTTTAGCTCCTTGTTTATTGCAACCATTTATCTTAGTTTTTCTCCCTCTTTAGTTCCAATAATAGAGCTAGGTATACAGTACCCAATTTTTCTCCTTGTTTGGGTGTTTGGTTCAGAGCATACTTTCATCTCCCTATTTAGTAATAGGTTTAGTTCCTAGTTTTTCATCCACAATACTTTATAGTTCAGGATCTACTTTAGGGATAACTTTAGGGGTGAAATTCAGCCCATCGGCTATTTTGCCATGTTTTTCTCCAAAAAAAGATTCCCCATATTGCATTTTTTGAAGCCTTGTTCCACCCAATTTTGATGGGGTAAATTTTTTGACCCTAAAAATCGCCAAATTATTGTATAAACTATATAAAATCCTTGGAAATTAAAATATTTTTTGAAAAATATCTCCAAAGATTTTATAGCTCGCATTTTAAAAATTTGTAAGATTCACCAACATTTTTACTCTTTTAAATAAGTATGGTTC
This sequence comes from Pseudotsuga menziesii, assembly GCA_001517045.1. Lineage (NCBI taxonomy): Eukaryota > Viridiplantae > Streptophyta > Pinopsida > Pinales > Pinaceae > Pseudotsuga > Pseudotsuga menziesii. The sequence continues at coordinate 298,896 of LPNX011165797.1, read as the reverse complement.
CTTAAAATCATCCGTGAGATTCTACTTTTTCTCTTAAAATCAAATTTTATTTTGCTCCTAGTATTGCACCTAGTTTATCTCTTGAAATTGCACCCAAAATAATGCCTAGTTCTTCTCCAAGAATTTCACTTAGTGCAACATATGAATTAGTTAATATATTTCTTAGCCTGGATATAAGTTCTAAGGCAAATGAGATATAAGAGTTGAGGGTCTTATTTAGAATGATAGTATGAGCTAAAGGATATTTCATTTACGCTGGTTATGGAGCCTGATCTTCTAGATTCAAAGATGTTATTGTTTAGTTATGTTTATACCCTAGTTTTAATATACACTCATCCTACTAGGGGGGTGTAGGGGGGGAATTTTCCCTTCGTAGGGGTTCAAGGGGACCGTCTCCCCCCATTTTGTAGGTCTAGGGGCTATCAAGTCCCCGAAGGGGGCTCAGTGGTGAATCACTTGAAATAATTTTTTGGGATGTTTGTTGACCAACAGTTTACGGTCCCATGGTAATTCCCTATGAAAGGAAAACATTGTAATATGATTTTGTATTGTATTGTATGTAGAATTGAAAAAAAATATGTTTGATTATGTGAAAGAGACTATGAGAGAATGATGAGGAAGTGTAGTGGGGTTTTTGTAGATTGTATCCCTTATTTTTGTTGGATAGTATAATAATAAAGGTCTCAAAATTTATGTATGGACGTAGCTCATCTTGGGTGAACCATATTGTATCTGTGTCTCTCTTGTAATGTGTTTAATATTTGTATCTTGTTTAGTTGTTTAATTGTTATTCTCTATGGCCCTATTTTTCAAACACATGTACAATTTAATAGTTATGGATTATGTTCTATATGAATCATAGAGCTATAGATCAGAAATGTGAGGGGTTAAAGGTGTTAAAATTTTGGTGTTAGAGGTTAAGGGTGACAATCATTTCTAAATAATATGTAAATAAGTATTATGGAATATATGGATTATGGTCATAGTTCTTACATATTAGGGATTAAGGATTAAAGGTTTAAATGATAATGCAGATTAAACATTGAACCTTAAATTATGAATATGACGATGATGAAAATAATTACTTAAGACAAATCCATAGTGATCAACACATGATAATGGTCTGTGCATTCCCTTTCAATGATCAAATATCATTTGCAAAATTCATGTAATTTAGTTGGATTCCTTTTTTATCGTCATAATGATGATGACAATGACGATGATGATGATGATGATGGAAATGATTATGTTGATATATGATGATGATAATGATGATAATGATAATAAAATGTGTGTCTATGATGATGACAATGATGATGAGGATAATAATCATGTTGGAAATACCAATCGTAATTATGATGATGATCTTGATGAAAGTTATCTCACTATTCGACACTCAATGACCTTGATGGAACCTAAATGACCCAAATAGAATCTAAGTTACCCTAACTTCACTTAATTTACACTAATTTCATTTAAGTGTCCATAACAACATACTTGTGACCCTAATGGAATCCAAGTGTCCCTAAAAACATTGTCATGACCTTAATGGAATCCAAGAATCCATAACAACCTCTACGTGACTCTAACATAATCTGAGTGTAGGTAACGTCATCCAAATGTCACTAATGACAATCCAAATGTCACTAATTTACGACAGTAGATATAATCACTATGTTGATGTATTTGTAACTTCAGAATGTATTCACTTGTATATTTCGTATATTTTTTTTCATTTTTCCCTAATGTTCCTATCGGGAGATTCATTAATGTAATCATGTCATGTATATTCATAGATAATAACCCGCCTTTGTAAGTTGGGGAACTAGGGTTATCGAAATCTCATAGAGAAGTCGGTCCTGGTATGTTATTGTCAAGTTAGAAACTAGTATAAATAGAGAGTGATCCTCTCTATTTGATACACACACTCACCCATATATAGCTCATAAGTGAGAGAGAAGAAGCTCGCTCAAGTGAGAAAGATAACAACTGTTGGAGATAATGTTTCTATCTTTGGGTTTTATTGCTCCCATTGGTGCTCATTCTATCTATGAGGAATTTGCGGGGGTTTCTCCTTTATGGTTTCCTCGAGGAAAATATTTGTTTCTATTGTCTCTTGTGTTTGATTGTTGTGCATGTTATTCTCTCTGATAAGATCCTAAGATCATATTGTCAATTTGATAAAAATCTAACATGGTATTAGATCTCACCTAAGAAGAAGACAATGTGTAGTTGTGGAAGAAATGACTTCTTACTTTTTGGGTCTCTCTCCACAATCCATCAACAAAAGGAGGCTAGGCTGACTCTCCATTGACAGGTCCATCTTTCTGTCGAAGCAGAATATGATTCTGAGCACTTTCAATTTTTTATTTACCACTACATTGGGAAATTAGGGATTTCCATGGAACTGGAATTTTTTAGTGATCTCCGAATAGTTTTAATCTCCTCAAAATCAAATTTTAGAAAAAAAAAATCGAGGTTTCTGGTTGGGTTTGAACTTCGGGATATTCAAACCCTAATTTTCCATGGAACTAGAAAACCAACATTGCAGATGATCAGCTGCAGATCCAGTTTTTAGCTTCTCAAATTGGTAAGATCTGAATATTTTGTATTTCCATTTGAGGTTCTCAGTTAATATGTCTCATCACACCAAGCTTGATGAAAATATTGAGGGGGCTGATAACTTCCAAGCATGGAAGTATAGGATTTGACTAGTTCTGGAAGAAAATGAATTGGACTCCTACATCAATGGAGAGGTTATAGTTCGAGAGCAAGATGAGGCTAAGGCCTTACAGAAGAATAACATGATCAAGGCCAAGAGGATTACTGTTGATTTAATCAAGGTTCACGTCATACCATAGGTTTCATCCCTAACGACACCTAAAGAGATGTTTGAAGCCTTGACCAAGTTGTTTGAAGGGAAGAACATAAATCAGAAGATGACTTTGACAAATCATTTGAAGAATGTGAAGATCGAGAATGTAGAGACCATATAGTCTTACTTTACCAAGGTCTCCTATATCAAAGAACACCTTGAAGCAATAGATGAAGAAGTAGAGAATGCAGAAATTGTGATGACCACCTTGAATGGTCTCCCTAGGTCATGGGACTATTTCATTGAAGGGATTTGTGCTAGAAGAATGCTAGTCACCCTCAGTAGAATGTGGGAGGAATGCTCACAAGAAGAAGCTCAAATAATAGCCTGAGAAGAAAATATGGGAAGTGAAGATCAAGCTCTCATAGTACACTCTATGAAAAGAAGAAGGGACTGTCATCCTCCTACAGGTAATCATTCTCACTCGAAAGATAACCCTAAAAGATATCATATTAGACGTTTTACTTGTGATAAGAAAGGACACTATGGTATAGATTTTTCTATAAATAAGAGTAACTCTCATAAGAAGAAGGACAAAAGAAAACATCATTCTCACACTGCAGAGGATGATCATTCTCCAAGGAAAAGAGTCAAACAAGAAAGAGAACATTCTTCAAGTGATGAAGAGTATGTTCTGATTTCTTCCCTCATGGGAACTATCACACATGGAAGCAATGATTAGATTATAGATAGTGGGGATTCCAAACACATGACAAGATTCAAGGAATATTTTGTGAAACTATTCGAACATGAATCACCCCACAAAGTGAAACTTGGGGATGACTAATAGTATCCTATAAAAGGTAGTGGTGAATCCTCCTATAAGCTAGACTCTGGAAAGTCTATGAAGATGAAGGATGTCTTGCTTGTACCAGGACTAAAGAATAACCTCCTCTCCATATCTGCATTAGATGCAAAAGGAATAAGGGTTGAATTTGTAGATAGCCAAGTCCTCATGTGGCCAAAGGGAAATACTATGGATGATGCAATAGTGATTGGAGAGGATGAGGGAGGCTTATACAAATTAAAGGGCTAACCAGAACAAGCATTGGTCCATGACCCAGTAGAGCCAAATGAACTTTGGCATAGAAGGCTTACACATGTGCACTATAGAGCACTACCACTTGCAAGAAATGTTGTTGAAGGTCTTCTAGAAATACAAGCAAAACATGACGGTGTTTGCAAATGATGTGCGAAAGGAAAGAACATAGAGAAGACATTTCCAAGTAGCGAGAGAAAGGAAAAAAAAATCTTGCAAATCATCCACTATGATGTATGTGGTTAAATGTCATCTAGTTCATTGAGTGGGTATGTATACTATGTTTCTTTCATTGATGATATTTCTAGGAATACATGGATATAATTATTGAAAAAAAAATGAAGTATTCAGCAAGTTTAAAAAGTTCAAAGGATTGATCGAGAACCACACAGAAAAGAAAATCAAGACCTTTCAATAAAAAAATGGTAGAGAATTTAGATGAAATAAATGCAAAGCATTATGAAGAGATTCATGGATTAAGAGGGAGTTGACCACTGCATACAATATAGAATAGAATGGGGTTACAGAATGGAAGCATAGAACGATTATGGAAGCTACAAGGGAAATGTTTCATGATCAATATATTCCCATACATATATGGGAAGAAGCTACCAGGACAACTGTGTATGTAAAAAACCATACTCCACACATAGTAATTGAGAACAAGACACCTGAAGGAGTCTTTTTCGGAAAGAATCCATAAGTCAACCATCTCAGAATATTTGGCTATCTAGTGTACATACACATTCCAAAATAAAAGAGGACAAAGTTAGATCCTTCTGGAAAGAAGGGTGTATTTGTGGCATATAGTGAAAGCTCTAAGGCTTACAAAATATACTTCCCAGGATTCAAGAAGATCAACATCAGTAGAGATATAACATTTGATGAAGACTCATATTACAAAAAATCCAGTTAGAAACCTATTGAAGAACCTTAAGAAGAACAATCATCCAGAATTCAAGATACAACTATGAACGATGCAAATCAAGAAGAAGATCAAGAAATAGAAGAACCACGAGAACCTGTAGATCCACCATTGGAAATGAATCATTATAAGAGGAAACATGCATGGGTATGAGAGGCTATCCAAGGTGTAGAAAGATATGAGGCTCCAGAAGGAATGCACAAAGAGAGGAAAATAACTATGTCCTAATCCATTTATGTATCCCCATTATGTGACATCATTGACAAAGAAACTTATAACTATGAAGAAGTGGAAGAGAAGAAATAATGGAAGAAGGCTATGATCAAGGAGTATCATTCGAGGATGAAGAATGATGTCTAGGATGTTGTCCCAAGACCAGAGGGGACGTCTGTTCTGAATTCCAAATGGATATAAAAGATCAAGCATACTATTGATGGCATCATAGAGAAATATAAACCAATATGTGTGGCTCATGGCTTCTCCCAGAAGGAAGGAATAGATTATGAAGAAACTTTTGAACCTATATCCAGATACACTTCAATCAGATTAGTACTTTCTATGGTTGCAATAATGAAATGGAAAATACACCAGATGGATGTCAAGACTTCTTTCTAGAATGGTGTAGTGGAAGAGGAGGTGTATGTGGAGCGGCCACTTCGTTTTGAGACATGTTTGAGGTAAACGCATGAGTGTAAATTGAAGAAATCCCTGTATAGTTTGAAACAGGAACCTAGGACATGGTACAGTAGGATTGACATGTTCCTGAATAGTTTGGGCTTCACCAAAAGTAAAGCAGATTCCAACCTTTACTACAAGGTTGAAGAAGGGAACCCAGTGATACTCCTATTGTATGTAGATGACCTGTTTGTAATAGGTGAGGATGGGTTTATTGTTGATATGAAGAGAATCTTGTTGCTGAGTTCAAGATGAAGGATTTGGGTATGATGCACTAAATTCTAGAAATGAAAGTGTGGAAAAATGCAGATGTAATCTCCTTGGGACAAGGGAAGTATGCAGTAGGTATCCCGAAGGGGTCCTTGATGATGGACTGCAAGTCAAGGACCACACCTATGGCATCATACTTGAATCTATTGAGTGGTGCTTCATCAGAGTTGGTTGATGCTATGATGTATCATCAGATGATTGGGACCTTCATGTACCTGATGAATATGAGACCAAATATTTTTTTTGTTGTGAACACATTTAGCCAGTTCTTGATGGATCCTAGACGTGTTCACCTAATTGTTCCAAATCATATTTTGAGGTACCTGAAGGGTAGAGTTGATTATGGACTGAAGTATGAGGAGAATCATAAGATTAACCTAGAGGGTTATGTTGATTCAAATTAGGTAGATAGTGCCATTTATAGGAAGATCACTTCAGGGTGCTGCTTCAGTATGGGATCAGATGTCATCTCTTGGTTTAGAAGGAAGAAATCTTGTGTGGAACTGAGTACAACCGAAGTAGAGTATGTCGCAGCTTCTTCAGCTAGTTGTGAGGCCGTGTGGTTGAGTAAGCTACTATATGATTTGTTTGATCTCCAGTTGGATGCTACTTGTATATATTTCAGCAATCAGAGTTTTGTGAAGTTTTTAGAGAACCCGGTGTTCCATGACAAGTCAAAGCATATCAAGATCAAATACCACTGTATTAGGGATATGGTGCAGAGGGGAGAAGTGAAGCTACAATATGTTGCAACATATGAATAGATAGTTGATGTGTTGACTAAGCCTTTAGACAGAGTGAAGTTTGAATACTTCCGGGACAAGCTTGGTGTTCGCTAGATAGAGGTTCCTTCAAAGGGGGAGTGATGAGTCCGTGATCCTTTCTAACATGGTGGTAGGAGAGGCCTCCAATGGTCATATGTAAGTGATGTTCCTTTCTGATATGGTGGTAGGCGGGGCCTCCCATGGTCAGATGTAAGTGTTGTTCCTTTCTAACATGGTGGTAGGCGTGGCCTCCCATGGTCAGATGTAGTTTTTGTTCCTTTTTGACATGGTGGTAGGCGATGCCTCCCGTGGTCATATGTAAGTGTTGGGCCTTTCATCGGATGGTAGATACCATGATAGAGGATGTAAGTAATGGGCCTTTCCTCGGATGGTAAATGGTGTTTCCTACCATGTTGGATAATGCAAGTGTTGGGCCTTTGCTCGGATGGTAGATACAATGTTGGAGGATGTAAGTGTTGGGCATTTCCTTGGATGGTATATGGTGTGTCCTACCATGCCAGAGGATATAAGTGTTGGGCCTTTTTGATTGGGTCAGATATAAGTGCTCTTCCTTTCTGACATGGTGATAGGCTCATCCTCCCATGGTAAGATATAAGTGATGAACAATATGAATACCTATATGGAGGCTAGGCCTACAACTAGCATGAAAAATACTGGCTCTATCGAACTTCATGTAATGAGTATAATTGAGAGATAACACCATTTGATTGAGATAGTGGAGCAATGATGATGATGATATAGCTTTGATGATGATCCAGTGATGACCGATATTTGATGATGATCCAGCAATGATCCATATTTGCTGATGATCTAGTGATGATCTAGTGAAGAAGACTTGTGCTAATGAATTGTGTCAACAGAATACCTTCCTAGTGAAGAGGGAGTGTTGATGTATTTGTAAATTTGGAATGAATTCACTTCTATATTTCATATATTTTATTTCATTGGTCCCCTATGTTCCTATTGGGAGATTCATTAATGTACTCAAGCCATGTAAATTCATAGAGATTAACCCTCCTTTGTAAGTAGGGGGTAAAGTCCCCATAGTTGTGAAGCACTGGGGTTATTAGACTCTCTTAGATAAGTCATCCCTAGTAAGTTATTTTCAAGTTGGAAACTATTATAAATAGAGAGTGAGCTTCTCTATTTGATACACACTCACCCATATATATCGCATAGGTGAGAGAGAAGAAGCTCGCTCAAGTGAGAGAGAGAACAACTTTTGGAGATAATCTTTTTGTGTTTGGGTTTTACTGCTGCCATTGGTGTTGATTCTATCTCTGAGGAAGTTGAGGGGTTTTCTCATTTATGGTCTCCCTAAGGAAAATATTTGTGTCTATTATCTCTTATGATTGATTGTTGTGTATGTTATTCTCTCAGATAAGATCCTAAGATCATGTTGCTAAATTGATAAAAATCTAACACAACATTCCATCCCCTTTTCCTTATGAAAAAATAATAAAAAATATCTCCAAGTACACACACCTTCTATGTTGTATATGGTACATACATCTACCTTTCTCTTCTACACAACATGCATACCTTGAAATTAGTTGAAAAAGATATAAAATAAAAGAATTTCACTTTCCTGAGTATTTTATAGGGTGGTTTCTTTTTTTAACCACCTTGGAATTGTCTCAACAATTTATCAATTGTATAAATAAGATGTACTCATGAAAGAGTACAAGAATTCATGTTGATATACCCTCATGTTGGAGAAAGAATCCCTTGTTTTTTGATATTTTATGATTCCCATATTCCTCAGAAACCCATGTTTATAAATACCCTCACTTCCCTTAAGTGTTGAGATCCATGCATTCATATGTGTTTTTAATAATCACATTTATGATGATAATGAAAATGGTAATGACTAACGATTTATGATGATGCTAATGATGAAAATTATGACGATAGTGTTGATGTCAATGATGATGATTATGATGATGATAATGATGACGATGATAAGAAAAATAATTAAAATTATTATGTGGGTGAAAATTACTAATTCAGACCCATCCATAGTTATTACAACATGCTATTGGTTCCTACATTTTCATTGAGAGGCCAAATCTTCTTTACATAATTCATGTAAGGTAGTTGGATGCATTTTTCATCATCATAATGATGATGACGATGCTGATTATAATGAATATGATGATATAAAGCAATGGAAATGGTTACTATGATGACAATAATATTGTTGATGTCTATGGAGATGATAAGGGCCATGTCCAATGAATGATGTTAGTGATTATGATGAGGAGGAGGAGGATGAGGATGAGGATGAGGATTTATAATGAAACTAATGATTTCATTGATGATGATTTGATTATAAAACAATAACAACGACAAATTATGAGGATGATGATGATGACAATTATGATGAAAATTACTAGTTACGACCCATCGATAGTTATCAGGACATGCTAATGGCACTTGAATTCTCACTCTTAGTACAAATATCCTTTAAGAAATTCATGTAAGGTGGTTGGGTAGGCTTTGATAATGACTATAATGATGAGGATGCTATTATAAAAAAACATGGTTTACACAGGGTAAGTTAGTGTTTAAAAGGAAATGACTGCATCTACATTTTTGAATTTTACATCGACATTTCAAACAATACTCTTGGTTCATTATTAGGAGTAAAAAATGTCTTGAAGGATAGCTTAGATGGATATCTCATAAATATAGAGAATTCCACACTTCCTTATCTTTTAATACACTTAATACCAAGTCTTCAACAACGTCGTATTATTTCAGGGCTTTTTGGCATTAGAGTTTGTTGGTTTTTATTTGTTGAAGAATATGGATCGCAAATATCCATGAATCACTAAGTTTAGTATATTAATACCTATTAGGATTCTCAAAGTGCAAATATATTTCAATATTTTCCCTAACTTTTAGTTTAATGAGCTTATATGTCTTAGCGATAATTTTAGCTTTCTGTCGATGAATATGATGCTTGGTATTATGTGAGTACTTAGGTAACACAAAATTATTGAACCTATCATGTTTGAGATTGGTGGACTCTTATTTCTGTCTATCCTCCATACTTCTCCTGGGTTTTTGTAGTGTACCACCTCTACCTCAATGCCATTAGGTGTGAAAATGGTAAAATTTTCACTTCACTACTACTACAAAAAGAATCAATCCTATTAGTGTCAAATGAAACATGTTCAATCCAATTCGATAAGGTCAATCTGTATGCATGGTAAAACAGTAATTCAACGACTTACATCTATTCTCCTCGTCAGAAAATCAATCATGTAAATTACATTCAATTTACTACAACTTTTAATGATAACATAAACCAGCAAGCATATTGCGAAATCCCAACTAGTACTTAACCATCATGCATATTACATAAACAAACTAGTTATTACATGATTACTTAATCCCCTTAATGATGGATTACTTGGATGTAGCAACGAACCTGTCCTTGTATACCATACTCCAATGTTCTTGTAACCATAATTCCATCTACAATTACCTTCGACTAACAATATGGAATGTCACACCCTATAGATAATAAAGCTTGTTTTTCTCTTTTTCCTTTCGGGAATTTAAAAAAAAACTATGTTATTGATCCAGATGTACCTGCAACCCTGTCAGTTAATCATAACACACATATTTATACAAGAAATCAAAATCTGTGGCAGTGACCTTTATATACCAAGATCTTTTGAGAAATCTCTTATACTATATTTTCCAATGAAGGGTTCATCTTTGTTTAGGCTTAGTATGCAATTCTTAATAAAAACATAAAGTCTTGTGGTCGGATTGAAATTATAATGTCCCTTTTATACCTCAATACTATTATGGGAGGAAAGGGAAACTTTAAAAATGATTTAGTTGTTACATTCAATAAGGTTAGTTAATATACAACATGCCCCAAATGTAGAACCGAAGGATTTTGCTTCTAGTTTAACAAAAAATGATTAATTGATGTAAGAACTACGCAAGAACATGCTAGTTTTCAAGTGTGCCTATGAAGATACATATGTTTCTTATTAACTATTCAAGGCACACATGTTCATATAAAACCATAATCTATGGCAAGGTCTTTATACATTATCGTCTTTCTAATTATTCGTTGATTTTATTCTTCCATGGAAGGCTTTACTTTTTCATTATGACACATACACCTTTACAAGAAGATCTTTAGTAAAAGTATAGCTTGTGATCAGCAATACACAAAATCATTCTAAATATTTCTATATATATCTTCACGTGTTTCAGCATACATTGTGACTAACATATGGGAGCCTTAAGTGACTAAAACCACTCATTTTGATCATAGATATTTACCCAAGTTATATACTATCTTAAGCAAAAATGGTTTGTTAAACATTAAGGACTAACCATTATAATATTCACCAATGAAACATCAGAGGCATTATTATGTCTGATAGCACATCCTTATTTTGACAAACCAGTAATTCCATGAAAATTGTGCCTGGGGTAATGACTCTCCTTTTATTTATCTATTTGTATAAATGTAACACACTTTAATGTTTAGATGGAATTACATTTCCGTGTATCCCAATCAAACCTTAAACCCCTACATAGGCAAGGTGGATGTTTACTAACATGTATTTTAAGTCCAATGCCTCTCTTCATCATTTATGCATATTAATCATTCAAAAGCATCAAAAATACTATTTAATGAGATCTTATACAAATTAATACCGATAAAATCACAGTATGAGAAGCGAATATAAAACAAAACAGATGCAAACATAGGGAGACACCAAATGTACGTGGTTCACCCCACACTCAGGGTTATGTCCACCAAACTGTTCAGTATTCTATTAAGTGGTTTAAAATGGGTTACAAAACAACAGTTGTGATACTACATCCCTTCCACAATATCTCATTTCGAGATCAAAACCCAAAATTTGCTAAAAAGCCTTATCACAAGTAACAACCTGTAATATACGTTAAACAAAAGGTTACCCTCTGCAACAGCCTTTCTTCCAATCTTTAATAAGATACTGTTCTCAAGAAACATTTAAAGTAGTACTAACCTACGGTACATGATCCGCTAAGGCGTACTGTTCAACATGGGCAATTACAAAAATTACGTAAGACAGTAAAATCTCCGGATGATGTTTTTCACCATTAAGTGTCCCAAAGTATTTATAAGCAGGTTACTTATAGTGTAAAGAAAACATGATTTATAGCTAGCTAGACCAATATTCATCTTACAAATAATTCCAGAGACACAATAGGAAAAGTAAATTCACAATCTACAATATTTAGATCCTGTGAGTAATTTATATTCCTGATATAGATGTATATATATAGCAAACCCTTGTACCTATTAATATTGTTATATTGTTAATAAAAGAAAACTATCCCACAGCCTGCGCACCATCCTCCACAACCTAGGCAAGGAAGTTCTCAAGCCCAAGGAAGTTGAAAACCGAACACGTAACAAAAAAAAGGGATAACATATCATGTGCTAGCTTGTTTTGTTTACGACATAAATAGTTTGAAATGATAATGACACACGAAGGCTGGGCATAAGAAGCTCACCCCTCTACAAGAGTTTCAAGTTCATCGTTACCGTAAGCTAGTAAACCATCCAGTGCAATAACCCATTCCAAACAGATAGCGATTGGGGAGTATGTTATGCAAAGAAATCTTGGCAATGCTTCAATTCAAAACAATGGAGAAGATGTACTCCTAGACATTTAGGTAGGAAGGCTGAGCCTCTTCAAGGTAGAGTTTCTATGCTATATTGATGTGAGTAGGAAGGTATTTCTACATGGGTAGCTACATTCCCCTATTGAACAAGAAATCACCAATTGATTGCATCTACGGAGCACCAACAACTCAGAAAGGCCACGTTCATGGTTGTAAAGGATCCATGAGTTTGATATAATTTTCCTTTGGCCGTAATGTCTCTAGTATACCCTTAACTTCTTTAGTTCTGTCATGCACGGTTCCATTTTCAGCATTCGTGTATAGGTATTGGTGTAAGAGACAACATAAAAAGTCAGAAGTTTGTTGCGTACAAAACCCCCCATGTGTATGAAGCATTTTAATTTTCATTAACACGTGCTGATTCATGATGGTACCCTCATGCCTAACAGGATCATAACGCGTAGAAGAACTGGTGCTCCTAGCGCCAGACTATTCCCTTCAACGAACAGAAAATACTGGTAGAAAAACTTGCAAATGGATTTTGTTTTAATCCAGGATATCTTTTAGATAAGTTTTTCTATAAGAGGAAAGGATATACGACTACTATAGCAGAGCCTATTATCCAAAACTTCAATGCTTTGCTGAAAAAATATTTATGTGATGCCGTTACTTTTTTTTACAGCATTTCATATATTTGAAAAAATTTCCAGAACAATGAAAACGTAGGGGAGCAACTACCCATACCTTTAGCTTAATAAAAAGAATTTTCACGCACTCACAGCATACGTCCACGTCCCCAATTCATAGGCACATGTAAGTCAATTCAGACCTAAGTTGCGATCCACTACCTTTCGCATGGAAGCGAGCATCACCATCATCTACGGAGGGAGGGCGCAGTGTATCCTACGTTGGGGCTACCTTCAATGACAATCGTGGCATACCCCTCCATACACAATGCTCAACCTTCTCTGTGAGGTGAAATGGAGATTAAGGAGCGTTTTTTTTTCCCACCCTGGCCATAAAAAATTGTAGCTTATTAAATAGTAGAAGGGGAAACTGTCATTTCCTTAAGGTGAGCCCAGCTTTCAACATTCCCGGTAGTATTTTCTGCCATCATTATTGTCGAGGCCGGTATCTTCTTAATTTCTCAGTCAGGCCATCAT